>OX383956.1:43160114-43362906 GCA_947532105.1 Athrips mouffetella
TGGATCCGCGCCTGGCTATCAGCTGATGCAGTTTCTATGGGAGGTCGAAAATTCATTTTGTTCTAGGACCTATGACCCTTGGGATAAGTTGTTCAGTTTCATTGGCAGATTCACACTCTTTAGTATTATCACACCTTTCCGTTACACGCTGTATATTGTTAGTTTTATTCATTAACCCAAAATAATTTTAATATTAAAGTAGTTCAAAAACTAGAACCCGACTAATGAAAAATCTTGCTTTAAAAAAAGAAAGAAAAAAGAAAAATATTTTATAAAAAGTATGAAACAGGACAATGTTGTAAACTGATATTAATATGTACAAACTATAGTAGGTACCTAATTAATAAATGTTCATAGTGATATGTTCAGATAGCCGTGGTCATCCGTAGAGATAACCTAAAACATATATTTTTTTCAAGATTTTATGTTACAACCTTGTCGGTGTGGATGAAATGTATATCCATCCATACTAAATTACAGCTTTCTACAGACGGACAGATCGGACATGACGAAACTATAAGCGTTCTTTGTTTACTACGGAATCCTTAAAATTAATGTATATTACAAAAAAAGTTAATACGGTAATCAAATCTTTGAAATTATAAGATTTAGCTGAAATAAAATTTTGTTAAAGCGTCTAAAATTTATGAAATTTTGCCATAGACGTTCTAATAACACTACAAGCCTAGAAATTATAACAATTAGGTATAAAAATAAAATGTGTTGCTTGCCTCTCCTGAAAAGTTGTAATTTGTCCCTTACAGTAATTGATATTTCCGGTGACGAAATTGTCTAACTACTGATATAAATCGAAAATAACTTACCATAATATCAGGACGTGCGATTACGAACGACGCAGTGTTAAAAGTATCGACATTTTTTCGCAACTCTCTCCACTAGCGAACGACAACGTGACAGGCTACGCAAACTGTAAACGCGAGCAGCCCTTCAAAGTACCAAACTTGGATTTTTAGGGTTCCATAGTCAACCAATAAAAGTGTGATGTGCGCAGCTCTAAGCTAAGAAAATCGAGAAATCCTATTGGTTGGAAATGTTGGAATTTTTCTAGCGCACGGCTTAGCTATCTCGCAAGCTCTCGTGAAAAGGTAACCTTACTATTAGAAAGCTGTGATTTGATATGGGTATAAACATTAGACACGCCGACAAAGTGGTAAATAAAAACTTGAAAAAAAAATTTTTTAGTTTAGGGTATCTAACCTAAACATAAATTGGGGTTGAAATAAATTTATTTGTTTCATCTACCCGCATGGTGAAAAGTGGTTAGGTACGTCCTTTAAAAAAATTGTGACTAAGTATAATTATTATTTGTTATGCAAGACCGCAGAATTGTTATTTAGCGCGAGTGCCTTATATTCAAACTGGAGCATGCGAAGGATTCTATGATTGAACCAGAAGCGAAGCGAGTGGTTCGAAAGAAGAATCCTGCGCGGAGCGAGAGACGCAAAATAACTTTGGTGCCGAGAAAAACACAATTTTAACATCATTACAATGAAGAAAATGCTAACGAATATCACCAGTACCTACCTTATACCATAGTACATTATCCATCACGTTCAAATTTTCAGAAACCTTTTTTCACGCTAGCGCTCTAAAATTACTTTTTCATCCCATCTATTCGAAAATCGCTGAACGGTTCGTCAATAAAGGCGAACAAAATAGCTGTTTTTCCAAGAGACTTTCGTAGCGGGTAAAAATGGGATTTAAAATTTCCACCATAGGGATATTTTAGGTCAACCATAGAGGTCGAACCAAAACAATACTATGAAAAATGATACTGGCCGGTTGTACTATTAAAATTATTCTGAATATAAAAAAAGAAATATGCTTGAAATGTAAACAAGACTACCAACCAAAGAGGTTCTGTTCCTAATTGATACAAAAATGTCAATAACATTTTCAGTTGTTACAAATAATACTTAATATGATTTTTAGTATTGTTTCATCAAGTAATAATATTGTAATGGTATTTTATACTTAAAGTTAATCACGAGTGTGTGTCTCAATGAGCCTCTTATCCTTTTCTCATAGAGGGAGATGAAAAGTAGAGTGAATTACGCGGCTGCAAATATATTTTTCACCTCCAAAGCTCGGAAACATTTGTTTTGTCGGTTAAATTCTGCGGCCAAAAGCGATTTTTGGCCCCTAGCGGGCAAAAGGTTTTTCTGCGGCCAAAAGCGACTTTTGGCCGCTGGCGGGCAAAAGGTTTTTGAAATTCGAACGTGATGCAGTATGGCAGACCTCCACGCTGCGGTACTGGCTGCTTCCTCGCTTTAGTGAGGTGAAAAATTTTGTGTTTCGCTCGGCAGCAAAGTTATTTTGCGTTTCGTGCCTTGAAACCTTCGCTACGCTCAGGATTCTTCTTTTGAGCCACTCGCTTCGCTCGTGGTCATTTACTTATATATAAGTACTAGCCCATCGGCACGTTACAATGTCCCCAATTCGTTGGTCCGAAATCTGACGTTTAGGACCAACAAATGTCAGTCATATTGTCAACATTGGATGCAAATAAACTTACCAACAAAATGTTGTTCTTAGTTGAAGAAACAATATACTCTTATTATTATTATTGTTATTTCTTATTAATGTTTTTGACTATAATCCAATTAATGAAACTGAAAAACCAGACCTAAATCACATATAAACAGTAAAAAGTATGTTTTGTTTTTTCCCGCCATATTATTTCCGTTCCGTGTATTTAGTACCGACCGAAGTACTACACAACGTAGTTCACGCGATTTTTCACAGATGGCGCTATTTTTTCTTGTATGGGGAAATTTTGAACCGCTTGTTCCCAAGACCCTATCTTGACTATATAAATCTATGCTCGTGGTTCAATTCTAGAATCCTTCGCTTGCTCAGGTTTCAATACAAGGCACTCACGCCAAATAACGCTTTTGCTGCCTTGCATAACAAATAACTATTTACCTTGGGCGACCTATTGAAACCCTCGCTACGTTCAGGATTCTACTCAAGAATCCTTCACTTCGCTCTGGATTCAAAATAGCATCCTCGCCTTAAAAATATTATTTTACAGCCTTGTTCTGTATTTCTCGCAATGAGTCGCAATCTATGCACGCATACCGGTCGGAAAGTTTTAAAATGCGCCCTAGGGCTTTTTTTATCTGTCGTCTTGACTTTTCGTTGACATTCTATATCTGCTGGCTGTCAGACGTATCATTCTGAAATGAGACTTTGATGCACAGAGGTTCTAAGCAAAATTTTGATAATCTCATTGTTTAATTTGTCTTGTTTTGAGGCTGTTTCTAAAAAAGAAATTATGTTAAAATTAATTAACTACAATTAGTTTTCACACTTTAAATTCGTTATTATAAAAGTTTAAAAATTTATAAATTTTGCTTAGGCTGTATACGTTTATTTACCTTCTAAGTATATAATTTACGAAAAACAACATGCGTATGACGGAGGTAAATAGTGACATAATTTTTTTTTCTTAGACATGAACAGTTTTGTGCAGCAGCTAAGTCATGTGACTGTAAATATCATAAAGAATAAAATTTCTGCGCTAATTACCTTCTTATATTCCTCGCAAATGTGATGAAAAACATTGTGTGTAACATGAGCGGAAGTGCAATTGAAATTGCTTACTTTCCGCCCTAGATTCACAATGTACTACACGCAGATTTCAACCAATAAAGTGACGCAAAAAAAATATTCCTAAAGCAACTACGGAACCTGCGCGTAGCCCGATACGCATTTGGCGTTGGCCGTTTTTTTTATAATGTACGAGTATATAAGTTGCTACACAATAAATTTGCTACGGGGTAACCATCAATTACGAGATTTTAAAATATGGGGGTGGTTTGGAAGCTCACCAAAACAAAAATCTAACGTAATTTTTTTTATGAAAAGTATTCACCTACTAACTTAACCCGTGTGGTGCCGGCACAGAAAAATACCAACCCATTAATACCCGAGGATGTCGTAACAGGTGACTTATGAACCAGAGGATGGGCAGCAGCATCTTTCTGTGAATCGGTACCATCTTACATACTGCGGTCACCAACAACAGCGGTCGCCAGCCGCAACGCATATATACGCCGCAGTATATACCACGCGTTTTTGCTGTCCTGCAGTGGATGTTTTGTGGGATGTTTTGTGGGATGTTTTGTGGGATGTTTTGTGGGATGTTTTGTGGGATGTTATGAAAATGATGATGGTTAACTTGACAGTGGTTCCCAGTCAGTGGTTGTGCAGCACTATATCGAAACAGAGTGAAGTTAGTTTAACAGCTGATTGCCGCCTCAAATCTTGGCTTGTTTTTTTGAAACCGAGACTAATTGAGTTTGAAACGCATATAGTACCTACATGAGCGACAAGTATTTACTGGCAAAGTTTAGTGGTACATATATTATGACAGGGACAGGAGTCAAATTTTACTTGAATAGTGTCAAAATCCCAAAACTGTAGCAGACCTAATATTTTGTTTTATTTTATCTGCGCCCGCACCAACAGTTTCTTGTCGCTCTGTACACAATGCCGCTCGTCGGTGTTAACACTTCGACCTTGAGCGGGTCTCTGGTTTCAGGCATTTATACGTAGCGCTGGTTCAGATTATACTGTTTTTATTTCTACGTGATTGCGTACCAGGATTTACAGATTTAAAACAAAAAATAGCTGAAGCAATTAATGGTCGCCCCCTAAAATGTTCGCTTCTTTGTCGCCCGCCCCGAGGCCCCGATATGACCGGATTGAAAATATAAAAAAAACAGTTTTTGTTTCTGGAAATGGAAATGAAAGTTTCGATTTTTACTAGGTAAGTGATTTATTTTATTTAAGGTCATTCTTTGATGACGTTACCACAAGCTGTCAATTATCTAAAAATATCCAAGTTTTAAAATTTTTCGCTTAAACTGTAAAACAATAAGTGGGTTCCTAAAGTTGGTTGCATATTTTTAAAATTAATAATACAACAAAAATAATAAAATAAATTTTATTGTAGATTTTAAATTCTTGATTTGAAACAAAAAAAAATACTAGGTGAATAACCAAATAATGCAATTCAAATATAGTGGATAGGCTATCGGTGGGTAATCTCTCGGGTGGCAGTTCCACCGACGTAACTGAAAACTGTTGTAATTTATACAGGGTGTAAAAAAACCAACCCTTCAGGATGTGAATCTGCCCATGAAACTCAAAAACTTTCCCTAAGGAACATTGGTCAACATATGAAAAAAATGTTTTGACCTCCCATAGAAACTGAATCAGCTAAAGCGCATTTTGTTTGGGGAGGTCAAAACCATTATTTCGTATTTTGACCTAAGTATGTTCCTCAGGGAAAGTAGTTCAGTTTCATGGGCAGAATCACGTCATTTAAGGTTGATATACCCTTTCAGTTACACCTTGTATCATTCATACAAAATGAAAATCTGATCCAGTTAATTTGTATGAAGATTATTTTTAACGTGAATTACGTGAACATCTTACCTTTTGCACTAGGTAGGCGTTTTGTATAGAGAAATATGGATAGTATGCTATTCGACAAAGGTTTAAAAGCCTCCCTGATGACGAAACAGGCCGCGCAAGTGCAGTTCGCACAAACGTTCACATATACTGCAGATATAAGTTTGTAACATACATACATACATAACATCACGCCTTGTTCCCGTCGGGGTAGGCAGAGACCACAGTTCTCCATCTGCTACGATCTTGACATACTTCCCTTGCTTCCTGAACCTTCATCAATCCTTTCATACATGCTCGTCGGTTTAGGGTACTTTTAACCTGGCCTTTATTCAGAACGTCCTGAATTTGGTCCTGAATTTGTAATCCTACTAATATTATCCTACTTAATATTATACACGAAAGTTTGTAAGTATGGATGGATGGATGTTTCTTACTCTTTTACGCAAAAACTACTGAATGGACTTTAATGAAACTTTGCACACATATAGGTTAGGTCTTGGAACAGCACATAGGCTACTTTTTACCGCGAGAAAACACTTCATTCCCACGGGAAAAAGCATTTAATGCGGGTGAAACCGCAGGCGGAAAGCTAGTCCCATATAAAAATTTGAAAGAAATGTTTTCCCTTACATCGATATATCTCATGGTCGGTTTCTCAATGCAAACGTTTGCAATAGCGAAAAAATGTTCAGAAAATTTATTGGAAATACCTTTTAAATTGGAAGTGAATTGGAATGGAACCGGAACCGAATGTGAATTGAACCGCAACCGAATTGAAATAAATTTGAAATTAAAATAGAACTAAATTGGAATGAATTAATTTTAAATTGAATAGGAATCATGGAAACTGTTAATCCTAGTCTATACTAGTTCTTAGAGGAAAATTATAGGTCTCGACGAGATCTTCATTTCGAATGTCACCTGGCAAAATAAAAAATCTGTAGGTCAAATAAAAAAAGTCAAGATATGTTAAAAAATTGGCCATATCATAGTCGTAAAATAGGTGATTAATATCTCACAAACCTCCGAATCGCAGACGATATTGTTCTGTTTGCCACTTCAGCCAACGATTTCCAAACTATGCTGCGGGAACCAAGCGCGGCAAGCCTTGAAATTGGACACAAAATTAACTTATAAAACCCAGCTTTAGTAAAGTTGAAATTGATGGGCAGGGCAGATACACTTATTTCAAAGAGTGTGTATACTCGAGCGTCGAGCCGGATAGAAAGTTTCTAAATCAGGCAGAAGAAGTTAAAAGACTAATCCAAAATGGCTGGAACAGCTACTGGTCCATTAAAAGCTGTTGAAGGAAACCCTTCCTTACAATTGTCGGATTGGTTTGACAACATGAAAGATGTTGGCTATCGAAAAAGGATACTGAAAAGAGGCAGTAAATTGAACCAAATTCATATGGTATCTGTTACGGACTCTTTTTGTACCAACTTTTTTTATAACCTTGCTGTCTACACAAAAGCTGAACCGAACATGCCGGCCCACTTATGTGTGTAGCAACCCTTAGACCAAACCATAGATGACGACGATAAATATCACTACTTACTAAGAGCCACCAAACCAGGGTCGTCCGCGGGCGATATAGTAGAATTTTTTCTTCCGAGCGGCCCCAACTACCATAAGGCTCTTGACCAATTGAATGCGCGATTCGCTAAAGACGAATTACTAATTCAGAGCTATGTTCGCAAGCAACTCGACATTGTGTTAGTCTAAGCTATCAGCTATAGTTTTTCTTACGAGTATCTACGTGCTCTTTACGACTAGCTTAATACCCAGTTAAGAGCATTAGATACCTTGGGTGTGACGAGTGACAAATATGCCACGATGATGTATCCACTTGTTGAATCAGGTATGGGAGCGTTCTCCTAAAAAACCTGATCAAAATCAGCTACAACAGCTATTGAAATTTTGAAGACTCGAGCTAGATTGTGAAGAAAAGGTTCAATTAGCTAAAAACGGGTTGAAAGAAGACATCAAGCAAAAAGAACCCTCTGCGTCTTGTCTTAAGTATTGTAGCCACAAATATTAAACCAAAACCAGAATTTTCAGACATAACAGTAAAAAAAGTCAGTGAAAAATTATTTATATGGTGTGATAGAACCACACATTTTAGCTCTGAATGCGTCCAAACTAAAAGCATGTCGTTAGAATAAGAGATTAGAAGAGGGATTATTTGAAGTCGAACAACACTTGCTTGATTTGTCTCAAGATTGGACATGTTGTGTAGCACATTGCCGAAGTTTTCCCAAATGTTTACATTTCACCAAAAGACATACTTATGTAATGTGCCCTGAAGTAAAGACAATTGTACAAAACATAAACATAGATAGATAGATATTTATTTAATGGCGTCACATCTCAGATGTATTTTGCACAATGTCAAGTTAACAAATTATTATAAAATTATGGCGAGTTCGCCAATGTCAAGTGGAAGATTTACACAGGAATCCACATCACGAGGACGAGGGCCTGTGTACTATGATGACTCCGATAAGTTGATGGGGAAAATTATTGAAGTCTCGATTGGCCGCTTCTCACCATCCAAAAATCTTGATAAATGAATGTATTCCAATCTTCTAATAGATGTTCATTTTCAAAGACGTTTACTGCATAACACCCAACATAAACACTGCAGACAGCCAGCCATCGACATCAAAAACGTCAAATGACAATACCACGTCAGAGAGCAAAGAAGTTCAAGTTGATAGCCCTGTAACAAACGAAGGAGTTCTTATGTGTCACAATACTACGACAACCTTGTTACAAACTATCCTTGTAAACTTAGTTCATAATGATAAAGTTGTAAAAGTGCGAGCATTTTTCGATAGCGGAACTCAGCGCTCTTATAGAATTTCGAAACTGGTAGTTAATAAGTTAGATTTAAAACCAATAGGCGTGAAAACATTAGCCACATTCTTTTTGGGGACATTGACACTGCCATTCAGAACCATAAAGTATATAATTTTTCCGTTCAAAATCTTGACCTGCCGTCAATTGAATTTATTTTATCTGCTTTAGAGAACTGCAGACTTCACGATCCTGACTCTTCTATTTGTGAGTGCGGCGTAGAAGAGGGTACTTTAGACCACATTTTCATTCATTGCCCTTTAATTTCGCATTCAGATTTTTTTTATTTTTTACATTTCTTAAAAGTGCCTTTCCCTACCTGTTTATCTACTCTTTTATGTTCCAAAGATCCCAAAATTTTTTATGCATTGACCTATTTTTGTAAATATAATAACTTAAAACTTTAATCTGTTATTTATTTATATTTTCTGTATTCATAATTGCAAGCTTTTCTGTGCTTTTTTTATATTAAGTTCTTTTGCTCTTGCTCTCTGGCAGTGATATTCTTTTAGAGTAATTGCCATTAGAAAAAAAAAAGTTTTTGAGCGCTTGAAGAAATTGAATATTTGCTTGAATGATAATAGCTGCGAATATTCAGAGATAGATCTTTTAAAGAGGAGCGGACTACTCAGGTTTTCTTTTTACAGGTGAAGTTGTTCAAGTATCTGATTACTTAACAGCAATGAGACCCAAGCTAGGATGGGTTATCCAAGGAACTACCGTTACTACATGCGCTTTAATCCACACAGCCCGAGCTGTGGGATTTAGAAACTATAGGTATTAAAGATCCAGCTCAAACTAAAAAGACAAAAGTTGTGGAAAGAGAAATAATGCAGTTTTTTAAAGACACTGTAAAGTAAATAAGGAAGGACGATATGAAGTCAATTTACCATGGCTCGAAGGCGTAGATATATTGAACAACAACAGATATATTGGCTTTGAAACGTCTTAATTCTACAACTAAACTTCTCCTTTCTACTAAAAACTTTGAGGAATATGACGACTCATTGAAAGAATGGTTGCAGTGCGGATTATTAATAATTATTGAACAGATAGTACTCAAGCTGGTAAACCCTTTCAAACCACTGGTGTGGATTTAGCAGGACCGCTTTTTTGCACTCTGGTGTAAAAGTGTAGTAAGTTTTATACACATGCGCGAATATAATAGTGGTGACGTCACTAAACACACACGATTTTTTAACTTTCATTTCGATGTTTTGTCGCTCGGAATGGTAGAGTGCTCACTGTGTATACGTCGCACAAAATAACTTTGGCCCTGTCATTGATGCGCAGAAGTCAAAAATGTGCAAAAATGGGCCATTTTTTTGTTCTGCGCATCAATGACAGGGCCACAGTTATTTTGTGCGTCGTATACTTCGATAAGAGTACTAATTTTGTTGGCGCCGTGAATATGTTCCAGAAGATAGAATGGAATGAAGTTGTTTCTCAATCTGTTGTTCAGAAAATAAATTGGATATTAATTCCTCCCGGATCACCGTGGTGGGGAGGATGGTGGGAACGACTAATTAGTTCATCCAAGTGAGTTTATTTATTAAAGGGGGCTATCCTCAGTCTCGAGAGAATTTCCTTTTTCCGAGACTGCTCGCATTTCTTTTGGTTTTTACAAGTTAGTTAAGTTGGTAATTTTTTCGAAGTGGTTGTGATAATGTTTAATGTTATTTTAACTATTGTTTAATGTTTTGCTTAACTACATTTGTTATTTTGCTTTCCTTATGCGTTATTTTTGTACCAACTTTTTTATAACCTTGCTGTCTACGTAACACTGAAAAATAATATACGATCACCTACCAAAAACCAAGTTTGATTGATCCATTTTTACAAACCATTACCACTAACTAAATCCTTTACCAGATAGCCCAAAAGCTGTCCAGAACAGTATCACTATAGTCAAAGAAATAGTTTTGATACATATTATTAACGCTGCATTACGTTTGGCGTGCTCTGGTGATTAGATACTTACAAACATAAATAAAAGAAGCCTCTACTTCTCAAAGTAATAAAATTGCTCTGATCTATATTTATATGCCAGCTACGCACTATGCATCTTGACGTCCGTCTGTGCATGACCATCAAGCACGACATCGCTCTACGCACGATCGTATAAAGCATCTATCATGCTAGACGACTGATCTGTGGACGCGATATTCTTAATAACATTTCCAATTTTATTTATTTTTTAGATACGTATTTTTCATATCGTTCCCTAAAATGGTACTCACTATAAATTTTGAAATTTTGGCTTCAACCAGATTCTACAAAATTGGCAGCAATCTGCCACAAATAGTCACACTGGAGAGAATAAATGGTCACACTGGAAAGGTTTGACGGACATCGAGCCTACACACATTCAAACATGTACGATAATGCACGATAAACGAGCTACAGATGGATGTCAGCGCTACGCACTATTTAGCAGCACGTCGTGCAGGTAGTGGTTGGGGGATTGCTGGATCAAAATTGCATCGTGCAAGTCCTTCATAATAATAATAATTTGACGTCCAAGCTTTCGCACGGTCGTTTTGCGTGACGCATCGTGCACGACGGACGTGCAAGACGTTGGAAAGCGTAAGTGGATTTTACGAAAGGCAACTCCCTACCTCCTCATGCAAAGTTTCAGCTGGATTTGATAATTTACAAGGGTTTTCTTCAATTATCAACATTCAGTATTTACCAAGCAAAAAAAACTCATCTAGACATACGTGCGTTTCTGGGTTCAAGGTAATTACTTTTCCTATCATAATTTTTTAAATTCTTTTAAGGGTATTATTCAAGTTATCTATTAATTAATAAGTCACTTTTACACAAATGAACTGTTTTTAATAATAAAACTGAGCACTCATGGAGCACTATTAATAAAATGATCAACACTTCCACGCCAGACTAACCATATCCGAGTCCGTGTGGTGCCGGCAAAGAAAAGTTCCAACCCATCTCTATCCTAGGATGTCGTCAGCGGCATAAACCACTCTTTTCATTCCGAATTTTCATTGATGGAAATAATGAGACTGTTTGCGAATGCTTGTCCCACTATTTCCATCGCGATTAAATAACGTGTAGGTTTATCCCCTCTTAAAAATCAAAAGGGGGTAGTATTTTGACGGAGAAATAACTTAGTACCTACCTATTACAGTACGTTCTTGTAAACTGTCTAGTCCTACTTGCAAATGAGTTTCTTTTTAACCTCTCAATTGCCAGTAGATAGATATTCAGTTTTCAACTATCCATAAAACCAAAAACAAAACGAAAAAACAAAATGACTGATGTTGCCTGATGACCAAAACATAATTCTTTAATAGTAGATTACCTACCCAGCTATGTATTATAAGAATTTCTATTCAAAGGACTGCATGAAGAAGGATATCATGCGTATCACATTCAAAGGGTCCAGTCCTTACAACCCACTGATTATCAACAAAGGGTCGATTTTTGCCAAACAAAGGGTTGATTTTTGGAACAGTCAAAAAGACCCTACTTTTTTTATTAAAATTTTGTGGACGGATGAGTCTCGTTTTGAGCGGTCTGGAGTATTTAACATGCTTAATTATCACAGCTGGGCTATGGAAAATCAACATGCAGCAAGACAATCGACAATCCACATGCAATAACTTTCCGCGAATAAAACTTTCAGGAAATGAAAAAAAAAATTCGGCCTCCATACAAACTGTCCAATCAATTATGCAATTTCGTATGGAGAGACCGATTTTTTTTATTATTTCCTGAAAGTTTTATTCGCGGAAAGTTGTTCAGTTACATTGACTGATCATGCCCTTTCAGTATTCGGAGGGCTGTTCCTTACACCCTTTATATTAAACCTACCATGGTCAATTCGCGGACGTCCGCTTGCAATTTACTATTATTTCATGACATGAACGTTATACAGGGTGTTTGTATCTAATTGCGTGCCATAACTTATATGGTATTTCAGTTAAGATAAAGAAACACAAAAATAAATTTTAGAATTCCTACTTTAAAAAAATTGTGAAAATTACAAAACTAAGCCTGCGTGGAGGGCAATAACCCATGGCGGCGCTCTTGGTCATTGCCCAGTGGGTTATTGCCCTCCGCGTAGATTAGCGTAGTTTTGAACTTTGCAGAATTTTTTTAATAAGCAGAATTACTGAAACTTCCTTTAAGCAATTATACGAGTATATATTATCAACCTGTATATATAAATTTTTCGTTTTATAAGAAATAGTGACTTTAGTTTTCACATGAGTGACATGAGACAATAATGCATTCCGGATGGAACTCGAGCTACAATTGAAGTCGCCATGAGCGAATGCTTCAACGAAGCAACTCAGGGTTTAATACCTGTCCCTAAGGCTTTTAATATGCACTGCTGACCTTTGAAGAAAAAGGGGTACAATTTTTGAGTAAACCATTACCAAAATATTCGTAGAAAAAAAAACGGCTTTATATAGACGCCAAAACAAAAACCTCAAGGTGTCAAAAACAAATATGTGCGAAGACGGTAAAGGAGGTAGAAGTACCAGCTGCATATAAAAATTTTATCCTTGCGGATTACAGCGATGAGGGTATTAGAATTATTATAATATTCTGCTTAGAAAAAAATCGATACAAAATGACAGATCGTGACTTATTTATATAGACGATAAAAATTTTTCTTGCTAAATTAATAACGATTCACACAGATACAGGAAGTGACATGAATCACACCAACGTGGAGCCATTAATATATGCACTTGTTTCTGAAAAAAATAAGAAAAAATATTACATTTTATGTGATTAATTAAAGTCAAGATTACCTGATTGGAACCCCTCAAAAATGAATCTAGATTTTGAAAAAGCATTAATAAACGCTTTCACGACAAAGTTCTCCAACGCAAAAGTAAATTGTTTATATTTCCATTATGTAAAATGTTAAACCAAAAAAGCCAAAGAGCTTGAAATGAATAAATCTATTGATTTGGCTAGGTACCCTTATTGCCAGACCGATACTCGAAGGTTGGAGGTGTTAAAATAATTTAGAATACAATATATACTTGGCTGTATGTATTGATTATTTTTGTATTACTTTTTGATACAAAGTAAGGTAAGACTATCTCGCTCTCTCTGATCTCTCTACCTTATCGCCTCCGTCTCGATCAGTCTTGTTCGTATATAAAATAAAAACAAACCTGTTATACTTAATACAAAGTTTGTGTCTCATTACTATCAATAGGTACGAGTACATACAATCAATTGATGTTTGTTGCCAGTATATTACATATTTTTTATTATCCTATCCACCTCTGAGCTTTACGATCCACATCTTCTGGACAGCAGATACATTTTGTGTAATATGGGCGATGCAGCAACCGAAAAAAAATAGCATGAAAAAATACTGACTAAAAATGATTTTGAAAGTGTGTGGTGTATTTTTGGTGAAAACAATCGCACCAACAATGCGGTGGAATCGTAGCACCGTAAATTAAACAGGATAGTGTCACTAAACACGAACATTGTACAGCTACTGGATATTCTATCATTACAAAGAATTGAAACAAACGTAAACAAAAACTTGACCATATTGAGAAGAACATTATGGTCCTTTACTGGTACAGGCACGTGTATTAATATGGAAATTTTCCCAGATTTTAAATACAAATAGGAATTACTTTTTTAACATTGGGTTGAACCACAATATTAGAAAATTTTTTATTAAACAATACTGCATTAATTAAATAATACCCAAATTAATTGTACAAATATAATTTTCATGACTTATTTAGCAATTATAATTTGTCCCCACCTGCAAAACCTTATAAAACTCATGGTAACTTAATTCTAAAGAACATAGAACTTATTTTTCTCCTATCGAGTACATAATCTACACACAGTCAGGTTTTTTGTTAAATATTTAATATTTTCTTTGGATAATTTACATTATTTATTTAAAAAAGAAATTTACAAGATTTTGTTTTACTGCTTGACGCGTCAAATTTGAAATAATTTTCTAGCAGTAATAAATATTTGACCCTATCGTGAATTGATAAAACATTGCAATATTTAAATAATTACTCCTTACCTCGGAATTTTTCCCTTATTCTGAAAGGTAGGTATTAATTTTAATTAACCTAATTTGCAAGTTGTGTATTTTTTCCAAATACGTTTGAAACTACTCAGGCCTTAACAAATTAACCTTTTAGCCAAACTTTTGTATAACTGTATGCGAATATTGTAGGAAATGCTTTGCGTTCACATATGAAATTTTGCCAATAAAGCCTGCAGCTTAACGTTAACAGAGTCAATATAAGGACCCCAGTTAAGTTCTCATCTATTGTGAGGCCTAAGTAAGTTTGCTTTCATACCTGCTCATTCGTTTACATAGAGGTGATGCAAACAAAACTGAATATAAGTACTGGTGATTGTGTGAAATAATTTTAATAGGTTGTCGAACAGGAATGTAAGCAATATGAATGTGCAACAGCTTTGTTTTCGCCGCCTTCAAGACCAGCCCTACGTCGTTAGACCATATGCATATGTGATTAAAGTCCTCTTGTAATCTTTCTGCGCTACGATTATATCACTTCCATGGGACAAAAGGCACGTATCGTCGGCATTTTGGAAAATTTTGCAGTTTTTAATTAGTGTGTCAAGCTCATTCACGTAGGCTAAATAGTGAAGTGGCCCCAAGACTGATCCCTCAGCTATGCCCTGCGTGACTTTAACTTATTCGCTTAGACTACGAGTACCAGCGACTTTGGCACGATAGGAATGATTTTGTAGATAATTTTGACACCATGCTAGCCAAGATCCCCCCCCCTAACTCTACTTTGGTCTAGCTTTTTACCAATAAATCGGGCCGCAAACTGTCAAATGCCTTGGTATAGTCGATAAATACAACTTATGCGTGATTTTCATCATTCAGACATTTATTAACGTGGTCTGTAAATTTAGACAGGAGTAGAGTGGTACTTTTCCGAAAAAGTATTTTGTTTATACTGTAAAAGTTATGAATCTCTCTACATATGTACTTTTCTACTATTTTATCTATTATCGGAAGAATAGTTATTGGACGACAGTTCCTGTAATCCCTCTTGTCTACCTTTTTATGTATTGGCCTCACTACTCCTTCTTTTAGTTCATCCGGATAAACACTCGATTTTACACTTTCGTTAATAAAGGTTATTAAAAGGTCGTTATAGCGGGAGTGATCTTAGCTAATTAATAAAAATCGGTTTAGCTGTTCAAAGTTATTAGCTCTTTTCTTGATCAAGTCGTCAAAAAATAGACACATCAAATGAATGTGCTACGTAATATATGTTAAAGTTACAAAGCTGGAAATAATAAATAAATTTAAAAATCCTCGATACAAAAAGATTCCTTAAAAAGTATTAAATTATATTTCGAAACTAGCTGTTGCCCGCGACTCCGTCCGCGTGGGGTTCAGAAAAAGTAGCAAATGACTTTTCCCATGGTTCAAACTATCTTCGTACCAAGTTTATATCACAATCGGTTTATCGGATTAGTCATAAAAGCTTAACAGACAGACAGACAGTGCAGTTCTCGCCTTTATATTATTAGGTATACAGAGTACCGATAGTACGGATTTTTGTAAATTAAACACGTCTTGTTTACGTGTGGACTGTTAGGTCACCCACTGTCCTCGTAAGTGTAAAATTATAGTCGAATTCCACGCGGACGAACTATGATACGGGTCTCGTTATATCTTATACAAAACAAAGCCTAACTAAATCTGAGGCTCAGTCACTTTAGCTTCTGTGGCAACTGAAAAAAGCTTTTAACTGTACATGTACCTGCATACAAAACTGTTGGACTACACTTCTGTACAATCGTTGTAACTTATTTCTCCCCTTAAAAGACAATTCCTAAAAAACAATGATTCGTATTTTGTTTATAAGTACTTACCTAATTCCTAAGTTTTCAAAACTTTAGAACTTTCATATTTTTTTTTTACATTTGGTGCACTGCCATGCCGAAACAGGATTTTTTTTATTATTATTTTTATAATAAAACTTAATCTAGATTTTACCAATCTTTAGCTGTACCCACAACTTTTACACAAACAACTGGACCGGATCAAACGGAATTTTCAACAACGTATTTGGCTTTCTTCCGTACAAATATAAGCTTTGTTTGATTTCAGCTCGGTTTCACAGCTTGAAACTTTGAACTCTTCCATTTTCTGTTTGAGTGAAACGATTGCAATAAAAAAAAGTTCAAATATTGCTCGAAAGCAACCCAAATAAGTTATTGAAAACTCCGTTTAAGTCGTTCAAGTACTTTGTGAGGTATTGGTGTGGCCGCTTAAAATTTCGCGAACCTTCAGTGTGAATGAACCGTTTGCAATGGAATAAAGCACAGAACTATATATAAGCTAAAGCTTATATGTTGCACAAAAAGAAGCCCGACGCGTCATTGAAAACCTCGTTTGAACCAGTTCAGTAGGTGAGTTCTTGGTTCTGCAGCTTGAAACTTTGCGTATCTTCCGTCAGAGTGAACCTTTCGCAATGAAACTAAGCTTGTTTATTGCACAGGAGTAAGCCAAACGCGTTACTGAAAGCCACGTTTGAATCTGCTCAATAGTTTGTGAGTTATTAGCGCCTTTGCTTAAAACTTTGCGTAACTTCTATCTGAGTGAACCGTTTTCAACTAACCTAAGCTTATATGTTGCACGAAAGTACCTAATCCAAGCACGTCATGGAAATGCCAGTTGGAATCGGTACAGTAGTTTGTGAGCTATTGGCGCCGTCTATTGAAACCTCGGGCATTTCCTGTCTGAGTGAATCGTTTTCAATGAAAGTAAGCTAATACATTGCAAAGAATTAAGCTAAACACGTTATTGTAAACCCCGTTTAAATCCGTTTAGTAGTTGGTGAGTTATTGGGGCCGCCGCTTGAAACTTGGTGAATTTTATGTCTGAGTGAACCGTTTGCAATGAAACTAAGCATACATGTTGCATGGAGTAGCCAAATACGTTACTGAAAACCTCGTTTTAATCGGTTCAGTAGTTTGTGAGATATTGGCGCCTCCGCTGGAAATTTCGCGCACCTGTCTGAGTGAGCCGTTTTCAATGAAAGTAAGCTAATATGTTGCAAAGAAGTAAGCTTGACAGTTTATTGAAAACCCTGTTTGAATTCGTTCAATAGTTTGTGAGTTATTTGCTCCGCCGCATGAAACTTAGCATACCTTCTGTCTGAGTGAACCGATTGCAATGAAACTAAACTTTTATGTTGCACAAAAGTAAGCCAAACTCGTAATTAAAAACTCAATTTGAATCGGTTTGCGAGTTATTGTCGTACAGGCAATTTAATACTTTACATTGGTGTAGCTTCTGATTGAGTGAACCGATTTGAATGAAACATAGCCTATATGTTGCTCAGAGCTTAGCTTAATCTATCTGCGAAAACCGCGAGAAAATCCGTTCAGTAGTTTCGGAGTTTATCGAAAACATACAGACAGACAGACAGACAGACAGACAGACAGACAAAAAGTTCAGAAAACATATTTTTGAGTTCTATTAGTCGTTTCTTATCGCCCACACTAATTTTTTTATAAATTTATCAAAAGTACAGACACGCGGTTTTTACTCTTTTATTATATGTATAGATTATTATATGTATAGATAACGTTTGACCCTTAAATGTGTCGGGGAAACGCCAAGTAAAAAAAAGTGTCGTTTAAAAAAAACTTGAAAGAAAGTAGTAAGAACTTACATGCTACTTGCTTACTTACTACGTCAATATGTAAGTTTTCAGTAACAAGCAAACCTGGCATCCTAAAAGGACTGTGTAATTTGCTCAAATCATTTTGAGACTCAAGAAGAAGAGGATTTTCAAGTTCTTGCGAATCAAAAAAGAAAAAACTGGCCAAGTGCGTGTCGGGCCAAGCGCAATATAGGGTTCCGTAGTTTTTTGATAAATATTATCGCAAAGCAGGTGTTGACTAAGTATTTCATAACATTAGAGGTCGAAAGGCCTGATTGCTACTGCTATTTACATTATTTTCAGTTTTTCAGCTCTAGCTCATTAACCTGTGAAGCCTACTTATGCTGTGATAGATTTCCTTTTAATTTCATCATATATACCTACTACTACTATTATTATTTCACATTTCCATTAACTACCGTTTAGCTGGCCGGGGGGAGGGGGGGGACACTCGACTCCAACAAAAAATTGCGCTTTCAAGCTGAATATTTCGCAAACGGATCCTAAATCGAAAAATGATCTTCAAAAACTCACACTAGTTTTCAAAGACCTATCCGACGATACCCCTTACAATGGGGTGAAAAAGAAAAATGAATTCACCCCCACTTTACTTGTAGGGGAGCTACCCTAAAAAAAAATATGTTCTTAGATTTTATTTTACCACTTTCTCGGCGTGAACGAAATACAAGTATTCATATTAAATTTCTGCTTTCTTGTACGAAGGGTCTCTGAGCTAAGCCGCGGACAGACAGACAGACGGACATGACGAATCTATAAGGGTTCCTTGTTGACTACGGAACCCTAAAATGGTGGAGAATTCAATGCCGAAATTAACACCAGACTGACTTTGCGCCCTAATTGTGTCGGCCGCTTTCTGTGTAATGGAATATCGAACTGTTATCACCTTAGATATATATAGGGTGACTTTTAATTAGTTCTTGATAGCAAAAGATATGCATGTACTCATGATACTGAACAACTTTTCCCACGGAACATAGGTCGACATACAAGCAGTTTCTATGGGAGGTCAAAACTTGATTTTCGTATTTCGACCTATCTTCCTTGGGGAAAGTTGTTCAGTATCATGAGTAAATTCATACCTTTTTCTATCAAGAACTAATTAAAAGTCACCCTATATTCTTTATTGTGCACAAATTACATAAAATTGTAGTTAACATAAAATTTGTTATAATATAAATTGTCAGAGGTATAAATTATCCTTTAATCACCTAACTCCTATCACATTACTGTTGGGGCTAACAACCCACCAAAGCATTATATTGACATATCTGGGTGAGTCATCGTCTCAACAACAGCACGTTACTTTTATCTCCGAGCGAAGCAAGGAGGTTTTTGTTCTGAGCTTTTTATGCCTACTTCTTAATAACAAACGACCTTAGAGCAACGCGTCAAACCGCGCAAGCGCGCGAAAATCGTGTTACTCTATGCAAACGACATACGAGTATATTTATTTGCCCCAATGTGCGTCTCCGACATATACGTAAGTACTTGAACCGTGCCAAGTTTCATCCCAGCAGGTTTAGCGCAAGTTCAGGTTGATTGGATCTTCTACACTAAACAAGTTGGCCTATTGACACAGGTATGGTTAAAAAAATTACTCTTGTTTATTTGTCTCCAGATTCCATATGTTTCAACAAACCAGTCTACGTCACAAGAACCACTTTCCACAAGAAAACGAAAAATGCAGGACCAACTTGACTGCCAAAAGAAGAAAATAAAGCGATTTCAGGCAAAATATCTTTATTTAAAGAAAAAAATCGCATGCTTGGAAGAAATTCAAACAAAAAATGATTCTAGAAGCGATTGGAGTTAATGGAAAAAATCTTATTCTGAGACAACTTAAGAAAACCGAAAATGGAAAGCTATCAAGGGCAAAGTATTCTCCAGAGCTTAGATCTTTTGCTCAAAGTCTTAATTTGCCAAAAGCTTAGAAATACGTTCTCAAAACTTTTGGGACATGTTTACCACATGCACTTTCCTTAACAAAATGCTACAGTATAGACGGAAGACCTGCTTTCACTAACGAAATAATCTTTGACAGCTTTAAAATTTACGGCAGCTTTGTTTTCGATGAAATGAAAATAATGTCAAAAACCGAAAATCCTCCCCTGGGTTCGACTTCAGATTTCTTGACGGACAATTCAGATGTCTTGGTCTTTTTTTTAGTTGGCATTAAGCATTCGAATTAGTTCACGAAACAGGAATTAGCTTTGACTTGTGACGACACGAAAGCAAGTATGGCTATGGCAACAGAGTTAGGTTGCAGCTGAGATGCAAACAAATTACAAACTACAATACTATACCCCACTATAGGACAAGAAGTTCATTTTTTATTGGATCCTAGCCACATGCTCCACCGACAAGAGCGCGGCTTTTAAATATAAAAAGAAGAAGCCACATGCTAAAGTTGCTAAAGAAGCAGAACTATTTTATATAGCACATAAGTTGAGGACAAACCATACATATTTTAGAACAAAAATTATGAATGTTTGTCTTGCAACACAGCTGTTTAGCGCAAGTAGAGCACTAGCAGTTTGTGAAACGAAATTGATTTAACGGAATTTCATGGTACTACTGCGACAGCATAATTTATTATTCTCATCACTGATCTTTTTGATATATTAGATTCGCGACCTCGTCAACGTAGTTTCAAAAAGGCATTACAAAGGCAAGGCAAATTTTAAAAACGTCTTTTAAAAATGGAAAAACAATTTTTTGATCATTTGTCGGCTTATGGGAAAAAACGAAATTGTGAAGTGGACAAATGATTTTACTAAATTCTCCGCGATAGACAGGTTTCCTTGGTTTTTTATCTGCATTGAGAATGCCAAATAAATTTTTCAAGAATTGGTTCAATACAATCGAAACAATCATTGGTTTATGCCTCTGCACAGAATAAGCCACGACCATATTAAATGATTTTTTTTCTTATTTAAGAAGCCACAGTGGTCATAATGATAATCCCACTGCCTAACAGTTTGAAGCGATATATAAAAAAATACTTCCTATCAATACGCAGTTAGTACAAACTGGAAGTGGGCCTAACTGTATCCCATTAGAAAAAAATGCTATACCAAACTACTACAAATCCGCTATTCAGAAAATTAATGATTCTACTTTACGAGAATACAACAATGTGTGTGTAAGAATGGAAGTCGATTTCCAAAATGTCGTTGACGATTTAATGGGTGAAATTGAGTTGGAACTTTTCTTATCTCCTTTTGGGGAAAAAAATGTTGTAGGATTTCTCGTTTATTCTACATAAAAAAAAATATATATATAATACTTGTATTAAAGGTTTTCTCTGGCCAGTTGACAAAAACAGTTTGATTCATGAAAAAAGCAGAGGTAAAAGAGGTAATTAACTTATATCTGATTTGCGAAAAGGAGATAAGACAGCGATTAAGCGATGACGGCGAAAATTAAAGCAGACCTCTGGCATTTTTACTCCACGATGTTTGGCCCGAATCAATCGTAATGTGGAACTTTCTACTTTAGCTGAATTTACATTTATCCCTGGCAGGGACAATAATTATTCAAAACTGTAGAAAACAAAATCTCATCTCTTCTCATCGAATTAAAAACCGCACAAGCAGAAATTACTCTACTTAATGGAAGAATCAAGAAACTGGAGAGTGAAACCATACCAATGAGCTATTAGCAACATTCTGAATACGTTTATCGGCAATGACCGTGCAATTTCAGCCTTTTTGAAGACTTATGAAAAATTTGGTTAAATTCTTGAAAACAGTATAGCCTGACCATGTTATTGTAATTGCTGGCACTTATGACAATAATCCTGTTGAATTCCAGTCTTATTTATACGAGTATTACTTACTATCTTACTCGTCTTTCCCAAAGCAATCTATTGATTGGAAACAAACACAACATGAATTTTATAATAACTTTCTTAAGGTCAGCAACGGTCAGAAAACACTCACTGATATATTAAACAATTAGCTAAAATCATCGCAAATCTGTCCGCTTCGAAACAACCAGGGGTAAGTGATCTAAAGCTTCCTTTGATTGACGGACTTTGTCAAACGAACTTTTGAATCTTCTAAATCTAGGGTTTTTCCTCTAGAAAACCTATCCAGGTCAAATTTTGCTTTGAGGGGTACAGCCAGAGACGAAGTAGCTTCCATACAGAACCGGACGTCGTCATGAACGCCTTGGAAACTAGGTTTGCCCGCTCCAAGCACATTATCCTACACGAGATAACTCAAATCAAGGTTCTGCTCAGGCTTGCTATCGTTGATGGATGTAGGGACTTTTACCAATTTGCTTGTCGAGTTTGGCGGTGTTTAAAAACCATACGTGCACTTGGTCAGGCACAATATTTGGCTTCTCGTAAACTATATTGGCCTTCCAGTACAACCAGAGATCGCAGTTTTAAAGACTACGGTTTTATGCAACCGTTTTATTTCAGGTATAAATAACCAGTCCTTTTATCTTGATTCTTGATCTGAACCTATTTCTCCTTACGAATAGGAACTGTATTGTATAAGTGTATTATGGTGTTTTATATGACACATAATGCTAATGTAATTTTTTGAGTCTGTGAAGTCGTTCACTGGTTCTCTCAATCTACTGTTAGTGTTACAGTTACTAATGTATACAAGCTTCTAACACAACTTATTGAGCAATACTTACGTAAAATACCCGTAACGGTTGGCAATGGCCAAAAATTGTGAAAAGTTTTCGCGACTTGGACAACATGGTAGATGGTCCGGATTGGCCGGGATAGATGGAGCTAGACTGCACGCACATGGGTGCACGCATATGGGTATGGCTGCAACCAGCGTGAATTTTACAGAAACTGAAAATCTGATTTGCGATTAATACGCAAGTACGCTTGTATTGTATAAGTGTATTATGGTGTTTTATATGACACATAATGCTAATGTAATTTTTAGAGAGACTGTGAAGTCGTTCACTAGTTCTCTCAGTCAACTGTTAGTGTTACAGTTACTAATGTATCCAAGCTTCTAACACAACTTATTGAGCAATACTTACGTAAAATACCCGTAACGGTTGGCAATGGGCAAAAATTGTGAAAAGTTTTCGCGACTTGGGCAACATGGTAGATGGTCCGGATTGGCCGGGATAGATGGAGCTAGACTGCACGCACATGGGTGCACGCATATGGGTATGGCTGCAACCAGCGTGAATTTTACAGAAACTGAAAATCTGATTTGCGATTAATACGCAAGTACGCTTGTATTGTATAAGTGTATTATGGTGTTTTATATGACACATAATGCTAATGTAATTTTTAGAGAGTCTGTGAAATCCTTCACTGGTTCTCTCAGTCAACTGTTAGTGTTACAGTTACTAATGTGTCCAAGCTTCTAGCACAACTTATTGAGCAATACTTACGTAAATACCCGTAACGATTGGCAAGAGCCAAAAATTGTAAAAAGTTTTCGCGACTGGGCAACATGGTAGATGGTCCGGATTGGCTGGGATAGATGGAGCTATAGACTGCACGCACATCGGTGCACGCATATGGGTATGGCTGCAACCAGCGTTAAGTTTACAGAAACTGAAAATCTGATTTGCGATTAATACGCAAGTACGCTTGTATTGTATAAGTGTATTATGGTGTTTTATATGACACATAATGCTAATGTAATTTTTAGAGAGACTGTGAAGTCGTTCACTGGTTCTCTCAATCTACTGTTAGTGTTACAGTTACTAATGTATCCAAGCTTCTAACACAACTTATTGAGCAATACTTACGTAAAATACCCGTAACGGTTGGCAATGGCCAAAAATTGTGAAAAGTTTTCGCGACTGGGGCAACATGGTAGATGGTCCGGATTGGCCGGGATAGATGGAGCTAGACTGCACGCACATGGGTGCACGCATATGGGTATGGCTGCAACCAGCGTGAATTTTACAGAAACTGAAAATCTGATTTGCGATTAATACGCAAGTACGCTTGTATTGTATAAGTGTATTATGGTGTTTTATATGACACATAATGCTAATGTAATTTTTAGAGAGTCTGTGAAATCCTTCACTGGTTCTCTCAGTCTACTGTTAGTGTTACAGTTACTAATGTGTCCAAGCTTCTAGCACAACTTATTGAGCAATACTTACGTAAAATACCCGTAACGATTGGCAAGAGCCAAAAATTGTAAAAAGTTTCGCGACTTGGGCAACATGGTAGATGGTCCGGATTGGCCGGGATAGATGGAGCTAGACTGCACGCACATGGGTGCACGCATATGGGTATGGCATAGACGGTATAATGTGGTATTTTGGCCGGATTTGGCATCCAGTCACTACTCCCAAAAAGCACTGGACAGAATGGAGGAGCTAGGCATCTCATACTTACCGAAGATGGAAAATCCACCAAATGTCCCCCAACTTCGGCCGATTGAAGATTTTTGGGCTAATTTGAAAAGAATAAATGCCAATAATTTTCGACCGAAAAATGTTAAATCCCTAATTCGGATATGACACATAATGCTAATGTAATTTTTAGAGAGTCTGTGAAATCCTTCACTGGTTCTCTCAGTCTACTGTTAGTGTTACAGTTACTAATGTGTCCAAGCTTCTAGCACAACTTATTGAGCAATACTTACGTAAAATACCCGTAACGATTGGCAAGAGTCAAAAATTGTAAAAAGTTTCGCGACTTGGGCAACATGGTAGATGGTCCGGATTGGCCGGGATAGATGGAGCTAGACTGCACGCACATAGGTGCACGCATATGGGTATGGCATAGACGGTATAATGTGGTATTTTGGCCGGATTTGGCATCCAGTCACTATGGAGGAGCTAGGCATCTCATACTTACCGAAGATGGAAAATCCACCAAATGTCCCCCAACTTCGGCCGATTGAAGATTTTTGGGCTAATTTGAAAAGAATAAATGCCAATAATTTTCGACCGAAAAATGTTAAATCCCTAATTCGGAGAATAAAGTTGAAATTGAATAAAATTTCGACATCCTTTTTTTCGACGGCCATGGAGAAAGTACCATTGAAGTGCCGTAAGGCTGCGCGTATGGGACTAAACTTTTTTCTGCATTAAGTATGTTAAAAAAGTGTTAAGAATATAAATATAAATGTAAAAAATGCAGGTTTATAAAAAACATGCCACTGAATTTTGTCTAGATTTAATTTCGTCGTTATAACAACATAGGGGGGAAAAGAGTCGCACCTTAAGACTTTTTTTTTTTAAATATAAAAAAACTTATGTTACCAGAACTCTTCAGATTTAGATTTTTTTCTATTGAAACAAAAGAAAAAAGTGACAATTTATCAATTTTCTCGTCGTGAATTCGTAGAAGCTATTAAAACCAGAAAAAAGTAAAACATGGAAAATCAAATAAGCATACATAAATTAGACATGGCTAAATAGAACTATGGACGACTGCCCCAGAGTATCCCAGCAATGTATAAACATTGTATCTAGTAATATGTAATACTGTAATACTGAATAGCTAAATATCAGAAATTCGCATTGAAAAACTTTCAGGAACTTTTCATATTTTAACAATACGTAAAATAAACTATACGAAAATAAGTGTACAAACTTCGACTAAAAGTCAGCGCTAAAAGTACTTTGTTATAAACTTTGAGCAAGGAGTTTGTATACAAATATTTTTACATGAATTTAAGCGATTGACGTAAGAAAAACGCTCCGCTCAAAGATTTTAGAAACTACGCGCAAGGCGTTTTTCTTACGTCAATCTCGTTTACAAACGGCATTTATTTAACGCGGCGGAAAATTTATCTGAATTAGGGATTTAAAAAATATTAAAGCCGGTAGCAAAAATAATAGGTTGGCAGCTATAGTGAAGGATAATTTTAAGTAGACAGTTTTATAATCAGTTGTAAGCTTTGTTTTAATTAAAACTGGCATCGATTTTTTGTTTTGGTAACTGAATTTATTGTTAAGCGAACACTTAACGACGAATAAAACCTAGAAAAAAATGCTTTCTTAAATGATATAGTGAGGTTGTATTTATAGTTAAAGGAGTGATCACACCTGGCTGAATTCAAAGACTAATTCGGCATACTTTGCTGGGAGGCTTGGTTATGTTAATTGCAATATCCTTACTACAACGAGCAATGTATGCCGAATTAGTCTTTGAATTCAGCCAGGTGTGATCACCCCTTTACTGAGTTGAGAAGAAAATATGAACATGATCATAAAAAACATACTTTGTGCGACATTTAAAGAGCTCTAAATAAAGCAAATAGTGACATGCAAAATTCTATAGTTTTATTTCTTGACATATAATTTTCCTTTTCTTTTTAAATTATTTATTCAATATAATTTTTAACATGAATCTTATGGGTAAGACTGCTACAAAAACCTATCAAGGTTTATACGTTGCGCAAATGAGTCGTTTCGCTCACACAGACTAAAAAAATATGAAATTAAAATAAAACTAACTTAAAATTAGGAACAGTCAACAACAGGTCAAGCCTGACACTTTCAGTGCCATTTCAGCCCTTTCGTAATAAGATCGGTATACTATTTTGGAACAGTAAAAGGCATAGTATAGATACTGTGGTGATTTCTTGCTGTATCAATAAAAATTCCACGTTATATTTCTTGCCTCAGCGCCATATATTATGAAAATTAAACTATTTTTTTAATCGAGTTTGATCGAACGTGGTTCCATCATTCTCTTTGCGTCCGCGCTGCGATGTGAATCGATTTTTACCTTTTGTAAAATAATTGCGTTATAATTTATGCGCTAACCGAAGTGAAAAGCCTATAGGGCTCTGTGTGTGATTTATACGTGTTACTTTTTCAGCTGTGTAATAATTGTTATTTTTGATGGATTAAAGTGATATTCTATTAAATTGAAGCTCTGCATTTCATTGACGAGGGAACAGCTGGTAGGTGCTTTGCAGGTAGCCAATTTTAAAATACTCCATCTGAGCTATTTCACCTCCACGAGCCTTTTAAAGTTCGTCATAGTACAATAATTGTCTTTATTTATTTATTTAATAGGGGGGGATCCGCACAGCATAATAAAAATATAAAATCTTTAAATATATTTGACCCGCACTCTGCTTCTATGCAACGAGTACGCTTGTCGCCGTTTTCATTAAGTTATGATTCTTGACACCGTTTACGGACCATGCCTACACGAAAAAACCAGTTATCGGATACAAAAATTACAGAACTCATGTGTAAGGTTTTGTGAGCGTGTAGGGCGTAGGGAGCGTATCACACCCCTGCTCAATGAGCTGGGGAGCCTTGACATGGCGTCTCGCAGGCAGCTACACCTGGCCTGCCTCACATACACCGTGTTGCAGCAGGGCGCCCCCGCCGGGCTCGCGGCCAAGCTGCGGCTGCAGGACGAGGGCGGGCGCCGGCAGCGCGCCGCCCGCGCACTGCAGTTGGTGCTACCGCCGCACCGCACGCACGCTGCTACTGGTTCGTTTCGGTTGGATGCAGCCAAAATTTGGAACAATATTCCACCACCTATACGAGCTTGTAAAACACTACGTACTTTCAAAATCAATTATAAACGTCTGCTTTTAAATATGCAAATTAAATTTGAAAATATGCGGTGTCCCTTTAGGACTAGGCATGGACTAGGTTTGATTATGTAGGTTTAATTTTTCAAAAATAATAGATTCAATAGCTGACAATTTTATTTAAAATGACTATACATCATAATATGTTGTTCTAATCTCAATAATTTTTGTATGCATTTCTGTTTCTTCCTTTCCTTACTTTTGTTTTAAATTTGTATGTAAAAAGACTTATTATCTAATGCTTCTTTCTAAATTACCATTATTATTTACTATTATTATATAGGTCCCTCTCTTCTTGACTCTGGGTGGGCTTAAAACCAGCCACTAGCTGTGCCTATGCCATTTTCTCAAATGTTTTGTTTTCTTGACATACTGATGTTATTTTAATTGAGAAATAAATGATTTTTTATTTGTATTTGTATTCTACGAGTACTAACAAAAATACTGAAATCCAAATACTTAATAATAGTAACTGTTTTAATTTTTACAGCTGCTTGCAAATCGCAGCCCGAAAGTGTATTTTTATATAGGAGCCTATTGTTGCCAATAATGTTTTCTTATCCCAATGTTAATATCAGTCGCCTTGTCGTTGCCTCGCTTATGATTTCAATGTTCAATATGTTTGCTACCTTAAAGTGTCAGCCATTATTTAGTTTTTATAAATCCTTGCTCATCTAATATAATTATTACTAAAATATTTTATCGCTACCAATTATTTTTTAAAATAATTAGCCTTTACAAACGCCAACAACTAGGACGCGTTTCAAATCGGCTAAAAAGTACCCTGACAGCAGGACAGCTTTATATGATGTCCATACGTGTGGTCGAGACAAACTGCTGTCAAAGGGTATTATTATTTATTACCCGTTTTGGAACCCAGCCTAGGTAAAAAACTGATTTTCCTAAACTTGATTAAGTGACAGCAGTATAAGTTCAGGATGGAGCGATCCGCAAGATACAAAAAACACTTTTTATTATTTACTTTGTTTCTGAAAGGTCTAGGAGATTAATCAATACGTAATAATTAATGAATGAATATTTTAACGTTACGAGTTAGTGAGAAGTTTATATACATTACACATGCTGTATACATGCCTGGGGCAGTGGCTTAGCCATCTCTTTTATTTAAAAAAATGGTGGTACAGTTCTTCTCTATAAGGGGTAACAATACCACAAGGTGAAAACGGTGGAGATATGTGGTGGTGTGCTGCTTCGAGGAAACGTTATTGTACACGTATGTACCAACCTAAACCTTCGATAATATTTTTTAGAGTACCTGAAAAATAACATACGAATAGTCTAGGGACAGTAGTTTTCGAGTTAAAGCGGTTTTAAGTTTGACAGCTGTCAACCGAAATGGAGATCTCAACTAGATCTATCATTTGTCCTAACATACGAATAGTCTAGGGACAGTAGTTTTAGAGTTAAAGCGGTTTTAAGTTTGACAGCTGTCAACCGAAATGGAGATCTCAACTAGATCTATCATTTGTCCTAACATACGAGTAGTCTAGGGACTGTAGTTTTCGAGTTAAAGCGGTTTTAAGATTGACAACTTTCAACCAAAATGAAGATCTCAACTAGACCTATCATTTGTCCTAACATATGAGTAGTCTAGAGACAGTAGTTTTCGAGTTAAAGCGGTTTTAAGTTTGACAGCGGTCAACCGAAATGAAGATCTCAACTAGATCTATCATTTGTTCTAACATACGAATAGTCTAGGAACAGTAGTTTTCGAGTTAAAGCGGTTTTAAGTTTGACAGCCGTCAACCAAAATGGAGATCTCAACTAATTAGATCTATCATTTGTCCTAACATACAAATAGCCTAGGGACAGTAGTTTTCGAGTTAAAGCGGTTTTAAGTTTGACAGCTGTCAACCGAAAGGGGAATCTCATAACTATAATTCTGGTCATAAGAGTAGTCTAGGATCAGTAGTTTTCGAAATATAGCTATTAAAAGTTTGACAGCTGACAACCAAAATTAAGATCTCAACTAGATCTATCGTTTGTCCCCGCGGAGAGATTCGTTTTTAGTTTTCAAAAGCTGTACCAAGGACTATAAAATATAAAAATAACCAAATCTGTTACTTTGTTTTTACTTGACTTAATTGAAAATCAGCATCATTCACTAAAATTACATTCTATCTTGAAAGATGGCGCTTTAAGATAGTATGCATAAAGCTGCCACTCTTTTTATACTCTTTGACCCAGGTGATCTCGCAGGTGTACGGTTAACAAAAACCACTTAGATAAATGATTAAAACCCATTAGGACTTTTAAATTCCTTTTTTGTTAATAAAAAAAATTTCACTAAGTGTATCTTTTTTATAAAAAGATGTTACGTAAGCAACATTCTTTTAAAAAGTAAATAAAAGAATATTTAATTTTTTGCTAGTGATCTCAAACTTTTTGTGATGTGTGTATATTATGTTACATATAATAATCATGTACTTGTATCGTGCCAAGTTCCCTCCCAGCAGGTTTTGAGCAAGGTTCGCCTTGTTGGATCTCCAAGTTACAAGAAAAAACCTACGCGCTCTTTTCTTTTCGGTTGTATAAGTACAATGTAAAGGGTTGATACAATTTAAATGTATTTGATTTTACAATCTTGTGGTTTTGTATATTAATAAAAAAAAATAACTAAAAATATTATTATTAGGAGCCTGTTGTGTTCCACAAGTCAGAGGCCCCTCTCCCATCTTACCACTTAAAAAACAAAAATTACCAAAGCATTTTCGAGATTAAAAAATATATCTGTTTTCTGTGGCAAGGACTCGGGATGAAGTTGTTTGGTACAACTGAGAGTCGGGCACAATAAAATTCAGCACATTAGTTTTCATCCTACCGTTGAAATCAATTATTGCTGGTTACGGAACCTTCTCAATTACCAGTAAGCTGTTAGTTTAGGTTCTGACTGCATTATCCTTTTATTCTTGTGGGTCATATCAAAACAACGTCGGCGATTCAAAATTGGTCTGTGTGTCACAAGCCAGCGTGTCGAGATGCGTGTCTCAAGTAACCGAAGCACTGAATGAAGTCGCTTATAAGTATATAAAATTTCCAACAACAGAAGAAGAAATGTATAAAAAAAATACAACGCGGATACCAAACTCAAATTTTTGAAGCACTTCATGGAAATACCTTTCTTACCTTTCATACATACTTTTAAATGAGTTGGGATCCCGTCTCCGGATAGAGGCTCCAAGTCCTCCCGTAATTGCTCCACTAGATACAACCCCATGGGCTTATTTATTCTGAATAGCCGTTGGAATTCGGCGTCCGGCAGCCGAAATGGATCGCAGACATCTCTAATCAGCTTCCTTTCAATTTTCCGCGCCTCTCGCTCTTCATATAGATTAATTAAATAATTATAGTACGGCACCGCCATGCCTACTTCCTTTTTTTAGTGTTTTCACTTGGTTTATTAAAGTTTTTTGTTAACTTTCAAAGCAAGTCTTTACTGCTGTGGGTGGAAGACTTCTATTTCTATTTTAAATGTCAAAAATAGATTTAAGTCTTCTCATGGTTGGCACGCATGTTAGTAACCGAAGACATATTGTCTATGAACTCTACAAATGACAGTTGCATATAGAAATAAGTCTCAGACGCGGGGCGCTATGTTAGCGCACGTAGAAATAAAATTTTGTCGCGCTCGAGAGAAGAGATACTGCCAAGTCGCGGTGCGCATCTTAGCACTGCAGGACCTGGCTATACTGTAGGGAAATTCCCGTTCAGAATTTTTTTTTTTGGGAATTTTTATTAAGTGTCTCAACCTCAAAACTTAAACTCAGTTGGACATCCGCCACCTGTAAAATTTTCCAAATCTCAAGAATTTTATCACTTCTAGTTGCCATAGGTATTTGAAACTTTGCAGTTGTATGTAATATGGACTATGGAGCAGGTTTGATGATGGAGCAGGAAGATGGATTATGAAACCCTTGAACGGCTTCTAGTAAGTGGTTCGTGTTTGGGGTCATAAGAATCGTCTGAATGAGGAAGTTTCATCTTCTTTGGTGATGAGGACCTTTTTATGGAGGAATAAAGTGAGCCATGGAACCTTTGAACTTCTTCAAGTAAACGTGTCGTGTTTGGGCCCAGTAAAATGTTATAATTTGGAACTTTTCATTTTGCTTTTAATTCAAGGGTATATGACAAAAAAGTAAAAATATATAGTTTGAAGAACTAAAATAAATGGGAATAGCAGTAGACTATAGCCGTACAAGATAATTGAGAGCCGGGGTGAGTATGAGGTGCAAGCTAAGGTGACAAAGTCAATCTATCAACTTGTTGATTGACTAGTCTATGGACATCAATTTAAATGCATTATTATAATAAATAACTTCTGCCAAACTTACTCTATACACGCATGACACGTGTGTCGCTCTCCATGTTCAAATTAATTATGACAAATTGAACGACAGATTTGTCTGTAGTGGAACAGATTTGAGTGAGTGTATATTATTGGTTGGGAAATCGTATAATATTTTTTGGTACGATTTTGTTATAAGCAAAGACAGTAAAATTTTACTTACGTCTTTATGTCATAATTCATCCTAATGTGATATTATATTAATGAAAATATATTTTTTTATATTATATCAATGCAAAATGTACGTGGCGAAACACCACAAGCCAGAAAAACCACAGGCTTTTTATATTAAATTATTTCGTATATTAAATTACTTAAGCTGGCTCAGCGATACGAAGAGGCTTCAGTTACTAAGGCTGAGATTCAGAGACGTTACTCAACGGGAGCTCAATCTCCCGTATGTCAAAAACCAGTGCTCAAGGATATTTTCGTATTCAGAGTTGAGCAAATCTCCGTGGAGTACAAGCTGAGATTGAGCACTGTCTTTGCTTATGCCTCACTCAACTGCCATTAGCATATAAGTGATTCAGAAAAAACGTGTATTTAGTTGCATACTCTGTAAAAAAAACGCAATCTGACGGTTCAACGTAAATAGTTCAAATTTTTGAATGTTGGTTTTATGCACGTTTTATGCGTTTGATATTGAAATTATCATTTACTTAATAAGGACTAGTGGGAATAAACGATATTGATGGACGACCTAAACGAAGCGTTCCGATTTCTCCGCGAAGTGGATGAAATCGGGCAATACGATTTTGATCAGGATCCAGCAGGCGTTTTTGATTTTCCTGAAATACGTCACAGTAATATCTACCTGCGTGATTTAATGAGTCCCTTCGAATTCTTTTCTGATAGGGAGTTCAGAAAGCGCTACAGTTTCCGCAAAGGAACAGTAAGGGACGTCATCATTCCTTTACTCAGGGAAAAACCGCATTATAACATGAGGGGTCTGCCTATTCCAATGGAGATGCAAGTACCTATTGCACTCAGGTACTACGCGACAGGCTCTTTCCAAGTATGTATTTTCAATTACCAATTCTTTTTTTGTATGCCTACTTAATAAAATTTTATAATAAGTTTATATTTTCATATTGCAGAAGGTGTGTCGTGATTTGCACCATATTTCACAGCCGACTGTGAGTCGAATTGTAAAAAATGTTTCATTACAACTAGCAGGACGAGCCGATGAATATATAAAACTCCCAAGCGACCTTCAGGGTATGAGTCAGGGATTTGAAACTCTTCCACGGAGCACTAGGTATCCAGGGTTGAAGCACATAATAGGTGCAATAGATTGCACTCATATCAAAATTAAAAAGCCGCGCAGAATCGTGCATTCCGAAGTTTACAGGAATCGGAAGGGCATCTTCTCTATAAATGTGCAGGCCGTAGTGGGACCAAACATGAAGCTGTTTGACATCGTATCGAGATGGCCAGGCAGCACCCACGATAGCAGAATATTCCGCACCTCAAGAGTACATGCTCTTCTTGAGACTGGACAGCTCCAAGGCATTTTGGTGGGGGACAGTGGATATCGTGCCGCTCACTATATGCTGACTCCATTTATTAATCCGCAGACCCCAGCACAGCGAAGATTTAACTATGTTCAAATCCGCACACGAAATGTGGTTGACAGGGTCTTTGGTTCATTTAAAAAAAGTTTGAATGCCTGCGCGTTGGGGTTGGTACAAAACTCACGACAACCACCAATATAATAGTTGCCTGTGCAGTCCTTCATAATATTGGCATAGAGTGCAACGAAGAGTTACCTACTAACGAAAACTACAGAGAGGAGCCTGAACCTCTAAACAGAATAAATCATCCCGCGTCAGGATTGGCATTCCGAAATAATATTGTCAGCGAGTATTATAATTTTTAATTCAGGCTCCTCTCAGGCTACTTTTCCGCGGGAAAACAGTTCGTAACAGGGACCACAAAGGTAGGTTATTTCAAATATTTAAAAATCTAAAGAAGCACCAGAAAAGATACTTTGTATGTGCCCTCACCAGCCACTTCGGCACCAGAGAACATCTACAAAAAATGGGTCTGACGGAGTCGGGGTCGAAGTGCTCTGTGCCTGCTCAATTGTTCAGGGGCTGCCTTTTTTATTCCTGTGAATTTCAATTTAAAACATTGGACGAATTTTGAACCGACTTCAAAAAAGGAGGAGGTTCTCTATTCGAATGTATGTTTTTTGAAGTGAAAACTTCTTTAGCGGCGCTTGGCACTTTTTTAGAAGAGTAAAAAATTTTAAATTCGCGTCAGATGTCGCGTCAGATCTCGCGTGAGAAGTTTAAGTTTGAAGTGAAAACTTCTTTAGCGGCACTTGGCACTTTTTTTAGATGGGTAAAACATGTTAAACTCGCGTCAGATCTGATGAAGATTGTCTAAAATATGTAATATAAATTGTCATGTTTGTCTACGATAGCGCAATAAATGAATATTGTATATACTTTTATACTGATAAATAAAACAATTCGTGCGAAATTATTCCCTAACCATTTCACAAACTTTGGAGATAAGGGGGGGGAAATGGATTTTTTTTGAAATTTTTCATCATAACTTCAAAACTAAGAGTTAAAAAAATATATATATTTTAGAATGTACAAGTAAAGCCCTTTCATATGATACCCCATTCGACCTAGTAACTACAGTTTGAAATTTTGCGCCCCCCTGGTTTGGGCCCCCTTTACATTAGTAATCATATTTCTTTTATATTTCTTTCATTTGCAATTAAGTTGGACAACCATATTCTAAAACCATTCCAAATTTGAAGTCGATAGCTAGAGTGGTTGCTGAGATATACAGGTGTGACAGACAGACAGACAGACAAAGTCGCACTATAAGGGTTCCTTTTTTTTACCATTTTGGTATCGGAACCCTAAAAATGACAGCACTCATATCAATATTTGGTTGACATACTCGTATACGGTTCTACTCAAATTGATCAATCAATTGTTGTTTTATACCCAAACCACAAAACTGAACAACTTTTTCAAGAAAGAAGTCGAAAAAGACATGGGTTTAGATTTTCTAGACATATCAAGCAAATTCAATAGAGGGCTTTGTATGGGAAATCACGATTATATGTAAGTAAACACTTCTGAAGAGTTGTTCGCATTCATGGCCTTATGGTCAGACAGCAATGTATTCAATAGAGCTTTAACCTTAAAAAAGCTAATAATAGTACCACACTATCGGACGACTTGGGTACTTATTACTGACCATCAATTTTAGAGATTTATGAGAAATGCTTAAACCTTTTTAGTGACATTATTATTGTAAATAGGGATATGACAACATCGCGTTTTTTGTAATTCGTAAGGCATTTTATATTGTTTGTCCTAGCCATTCTTAAGGAGTGAACATTAGGTCATAGTTTTACAATAGGATCAGTTAGGGTTAACCAACCACCTGGTGGTGACTGTACCTTACTGTGTTTGCTTAACACTAAAACTAGTTTTTTTTTTTTTAAACTACGCAACTCCTTCAAAGTTTTGCAAGATTTCTAAAAGCAAAATACCATAGCAGTTAATAATCAGTAACTTAGTGAAATAACAGAAAATAACCAAGCATATATTTTTTTATTTCAATTATGAATTAACATTACAACAGTTCATTTTGGCGTCGGTGCCAGCCAAGTCGCAAAACCAATTGAAGAATATGCTACAAGCCAACTATCCTATAAGTGCACTATCTCGCGCCACACAAGCTGTAGGTATGCAGTTATCAAATTACGACGAGTTTTAAATTTCCATCTCGTGCCTACTTTAAAAAAAAACATCTGCTTTCTGATTCGAAAATAAAAAAGAAACCATAGGAAAAATTGTCTATGGTTCGCCAGATCTCAAAGAAGAGCTAAGCCAAGCAATGTCTTAGCCAAGACTCGAGGTCGACTCTGAATACGAAAAAACTGAGTATCCTTTGAGTAGACTCAAGGCGGTCTTGGCTTAGCGTGCGCTTAGAGCGTCTTAACCAAATGTCTCTGAATCTCAGCCTAAGAGTCGCCATTCTTCTCTGTTAAAAGCAGCTCGTTGTCTATTTGGAGTAGCAACGGGTCTTTTTCGACTTGGTCGATTCAGCGATACCTAGGACGTACAAGCTCCTTATTTGGCAAAAAATAAATCAGCAGCACATCGAAGTTATTTAAAATGTGAGGAATTCAACATTTGCTCTACTACCACTGGATTAGAAAATACAAACAGAAAAAAACTTGCAGATATTGGCATCAAAGCTGTTGAGTAGAAATCCTAAAAATAATACTTACTCTGAGCGGACTGCCATCAGAAGTTAATTTAATATTGCATGATTGCCACCCACAGAAGACGTGCTTAGAAAAACACAACTTTTATATTTCCCATAGTACCAGGGTTTGAATTTGAATGTTTGGGACATGTTGTTTGAAAATAACAACATATGTATAGGTACTGGAATTTCACTGTGAACCATATGGAAGATATAATATCTATTACAAAGTCTGATAAACCAACATTTGATTTTGAAAAGGTTGCTGAAATTCAAAAAGCAATATAACACTATTAGACTGTTTTATCGGTTGCCAATTTTTTGGACTTATTTAACAGTTTACCTCCCCTTCCCACCAAGAGGCCTAAAACTGCTTTGGCTATTTATTAAACAAACTTAAGAAGAACCTTCAAAGAGTCAAGCTGGGTAAAACCAACTTAGAGAAAGAGGTTACTCGTCGAATCCGTGGGTAGCGTTCAGGAAGCTCCGCAATATTTTCACGTCCAAAATACTGCAGTGTCTCAAGCTCAAGACAAAAGTCTTTGGCCAGAGTGTGTTGCCAGTGAGTGCATATGGCACTGAGACGTGGTCGCTCACGATGGGCCTTATCAGGAAGCTCAAAGTCACCCAAAGGGTTATGGAAAGGGCTATGCTCGGAGTCTCTCTGCGCGATTGAATCAGAAATGAGGAGATCCGCAGAAGAACTAAATTAACTGACATAACCCTGAGAATCGCTAAACTAAAGTGGCAGTGGGCAGGGCACATCGCAAGAAGAACCGATGGCCGATGGGGCGTAAGGGTTTTAGGGTCGAATTGATAAATCCCACTTAAGTGTGAGATTGTCCTTAAGGGGCATCTAGAGGTGTTGCATTAATTAATAAACAGAAATTGAGTAGCTGTCATCGGAGCAATTATCACTTGAGTGTTAAAAACACACTCACTAATTTATAAACGAAACTTAACTCAAAACGCAGACATAAATTCTATTTGCTCTTTTGACGTTTGACTCAAAGACGGCCACTTGAGATTAGTATTTGGATAGTAGTTTATTAATTAACAAGATCTTGAGATGCTAATTGCATCTTGATAATTAAGTCAGCTGACATGGTCTTAGGGAAGATTTTGAGAGGGATTTATCAATACGGGCCCTAGAGTGGCGACCACGTACCGGAAGACGAAGCGTTGCAGGCCCCAACAAGGTAGACCGATGATCAGGTCAAGTTCGCGGGAAGCCGCTGGATGCGAGCAGCGCAGGACCGGTCGTCATGGAGATCTTTAGGGGAGGTCTATGTCCAGCAGTGGACGTCTTTTGGCTGATATGATGATGATGATAATGAAGAAGAACAGGTAAAACTGACGGACACGGACAGGTAAAACTGTCGGACAACTATTTGCAGTGTCACGTCCACCATATCAGTCATAGTCAAGACGTAGAAGTTGCAAGGTTTTGGGAGGAAAGTATTTGATCCAACGTATTTGAACATTGACACGAAGAAGAAGTCATATTGAAAATAGTAAGATAGTGCTCGACACAAAACTTTTTAACAAATTATTAAGGATTAAACCATTTTACCCATATGGATATCGTAAATAGGAATCTAAGCATACCATATACTCTTTTTGGTAGCGGATTTCAAGATAGCTATATTTGATAGCATATACTCGTATTTATTTACGAACCTACAAAAAAGTTCGAATTATCTATTTAAAAAAAACCTACAGCTTTCAAAAATAGATAAATGCTTGCTCTGAAAATATGCTCACGGCCATCAAAATGATAACATTGGGAGACGGGGTGCTTGTGTCAAATGAAAAATAATTTTCACTATGAATGAGAAAACAAAAGAGTGGTTTTAGAAGACTCTACCATACAGATATGGGAACAACTATGTGCAACCTTCATCTGGAATGTTGATGGGGATGTTGAATACCGCTTTCACAACATTGGGACTAATCCCAGTAATAGGGGTTGACCCTGAGAAAGCAAAAGTTACCATACTAAGATCTTCTGATGACAGCATGCCACTGCTTGTTGCTATAACAACTAGCTGTTGAAGGCAATTTAAATTGATAGGAGGGCTCTCAAAATTATAGGTGTGAATACAAGTATTGAGAAAACATGGTTTTACAAAAATAATTACGGAGAGTTCACATCTTGGTATTGTGATGAGACTTTCTTGTAACAATATGGAATTGAAACCTCTGCTTTAAGACCCCAAGGCAAGAAACCCTATGATGACTCAAACACAGTGACTAAGAGCACAGCAGTACTGTAGGTAACTACAGGCCTATAACAATGCTTCCTGTGGTCGATAAGATTACTGAGAAGTACGTATGTGGGAAAATCAACAGTTTTTATAAGCAACATGATGTTTTATCAACTAATCAATTTGGCTTTCAACCTAAAAAGAGTACGACTATGCTACTTTCCCAATTCACAGACGATATTAATACATATTTAAATAATAAGTACCACATTCTTGTAACTTTTATCGACTACAGTAAAGCATTTGACACGTTGAATCATAATACTCGAGCACTCGATTGGTGCAGGAGCTACCTTTCTAATCGGTCGTACCAAGTAAAGGTTGGATCCTCGCTTAGTCAAAGGGTTTCTGTAACAGAAGGCACGGCGCAAGGATCGGTGCTTGGGCCGCTCCATTACTTAGCTTATGTCAACGACGTCTGTAATGTGATTCAGCACTGCAAAATATATCTTTACGCTGACGACACCTGTCTGATATCTGCTGATCGAGACCTTAAGATCGCAGAATTTAATATGCAACAAGATTTTAACAATATTTGTAAGTGGTCTCATGATGCTGGTCTAGTTCTAAACCCTAACAAAACAAAACTGCTACATATTCATTCAAGCCAGTGTAGATCTGTGTCCTCAACGAGTATCATAGCTCACTCTCATAAGTGTCTTCATTCGGTTAAGGATATAGATGCCTGACATTGTGGATGTCCACCCTTGCAAATAGTCGACGAACAAAAGTACTTAGGATTGGTAGTCGATCAGCGCTTTAATTGGGGTCCGCACATCAACACCGTGTGTAATAAACTGCGAGCTTTTATGGCTAAATAATATATAACTAAAGATAGGGTGCCTTTTGATATTAAAAGAAACATGTATGTTGCGTTGGCCGAAAGCATAATGTCGTACGGACTTAGCAGCTATGGGCGTACGTTTAAAACTTATTTAGACGAAAGTAAGTAAGACTCCTAAAGCTCATAGTTCCTACAAAGATAAAAAACAACTTAACAAACGAACATGAACTGTTTCAATTCTGTAATGTCCTACCCATTAAAATAATAAATTAATTATATATATTAAATTATCTTAAAAGAACAATATTACAGAACTGAAATTTTGCATCAAAAACAATACTCCAAAAATACTAGACAGGTCGAAAAACTTCTTCTCTTGCTACCCGATTACACAAATTTTTACGGTATGCGGAAATCGGAGTATGTTATACCGCACCTAATTAATAATTTGCCAAAAGATATCAAGGAGGAAATTAACACTAAAAACTTAACATATGTTCTCAAAACATATTTCCTACAACAACTGAATTTTGATAAGTAGTTAATATATAGTTAAATATATAGTTCGATTTTATATCTGGAGCAACCTGTATAACGCGCGTCAAAACAGGTTTGGTTTGCGAAGATGCGCAAGCGCGTACAGAACAGGGCGCTTGGCAACGCAACGTAGAGTGAGTGTGATTTAATAATTTATTTCGATAAGGTACCAAACTACAATTAGTATACAAATTGAGATATGTTTGTTTATAATTTATTAAAAAAAAAAAAAAGGTCTTCAGCAGATGACAGTCAATCATGTAGGAGCAGACTGCAAAATAAGAGTGGGTAATGAGTTGATAATATTAGGAGATTGTTCAAAATAAATGTAAATCATGAAAAGAGGCAGCCTATTCCAGAAAAAGTTATCTTGATAGCTAACGGCGGTAGAAACCTATGGGACGCATTTATTTCAAGCGGAAAACAGTCCATATCGCCAGCTGTTTCAGCGTTATTATGTTCCCAGCATTCGCGCGGAGGAAGAGATTGCTGAAAATGAGAGATCCCAGACATTGGCGGAAGCGGGTTCCTTGCCTTGCTCCACCTTGATATCCATGCCGTGACAACAGCGGTCACAAGAGCAGCAACCTGGAGAACAGAGCGGCTGCTCCAAAGACCAAGGCTTGTTCCTCCCAGGTGCAGAAAATATCACTACATTTTTATTTAATTTTCTTTTAGCATTTGAATTTGCGAGAAAAAATTTCCAATTCGAATATACTACACGTTTGATGTCGCCAACAACAAAACAAACTGCCCTGGAAGAAAGTCGGGACACGGTCATTAAAATCGAAGAGCTGTAGGCCCGCACTGACCACATGCCGGCCGAGTCTCGACTTAGGCAAGCTGATGTCGCAAAAATGCAGGCTGAAGCTGCCTTTGAATTGCAGAAGCTGTAATTAAATCGGCAGAAGCTGATCAGATCCGGGCAAAAGCTGATCAGGTGCAGGCAGAGCCTGCAGCCACTGGCGCCTGCTGCAGTTGCATCTTGCGAAGAAGCAACAAGACCAGCAGGTCGTAAAGGGTTAGTTTCATATTATTTTCGGCTGCTTGTTAGTTACAACTTATGATGGATATGTCGTTGGTCAGCGTAGTTACTATACAGACATACATATGTACTTAAGGACCTTAATATTCAACCTAAATTATTAATTGATGAAATAGCTATTAATTTACGTAATGAAGTTTGATGAAGGCCTCCGATATAAAATCTATCGCCAATAATAAAATTAAGAATAAAAAAATATTTAAAAATACACAAAATAAAACTACTTGACATGACAACTGCTTCTAAGTTATACTTTTTGTTCGAGTCAATTTTTTGTCTTTTGTAGTATTACTGAACCGATTTTAATAAAACTTGCACTGTACCCTAAGTTGAATAAGAAGAATTATTGCAATCTAACTTTCAGATGCTTATAGTGCTATCTCTGATATAGTTGAGTGGTTTACAGTAAATAATCTGCTTCTCAACGAGAAGAAAACTAAGTATGTTAAATTTGTATTGCCTAATGTAACGCCAGTTGCAATGAACCTATTAGTAATAAATTAAACATTGAGTCTTGTGGAATTTACTGTGTTCCTTGGTATTTATTACTCAAGGATAAAAATTGACGAACAGACTCAGTTTTGCTGCATACGCAGTGAACAAAGTAAGAGCACTGCCGGATGTAGACACTGCAGGTTTAGTCTACTTCAATTATTTCCATAGTATCATGTTATACGGCCTGTTGTTATGGGGTCATGCTGCAGATGCAAACAGCATTTTTATACTACAAAAGCGAGCTGTTTGTGCAATTTACAAAATGAAGCCTCTAAGAAATTAATTTAAAGAGATCACCATTTCGACTTTTGTGTCGCAATACATTTATAACAATTTAGTGTATGTCAAACGAAATATAAACATTTTTGACAAACATATTGACAGGCACAGAGTCAACACAAGACACAAGTATCAACTTACTTCTCATGTTAGCCGTGTTCACAAGATTAGTAAATCTTGCATAAGTTAATGTATACGCTTCTGTAATAGGGTACCCACTGATATTGAAAGTTTACCGTTAGATAAATTCAAAACTGTTATCAAGCAAAAATTGTACTAGAAAGGTTTTAATGTATACGCTTCTGTAATAGGGTACCCACTGATATTGAAAGTTTACCGTTAGATAAATCCAAAACTGTTATCAAGCAAAAATTGTACTAGAAAGGTTATTATAAAATATCAGATTATCTAGAAGAGGAAAATCCATGGGATTAAACTGCAGTTCTAAAAGGCTAAATCAAATTCAAATTTACTTAGGTATGTTTATTGTGTTAACCCTGTACATCAAACATATTTAAAAGAGCGCGTGGGATTTTTATTGTCGGTTCTTTTTTTTCCACATGGCGCCACTTTGTTTGTAAAGCGACGTATCTATAACTGACGTCATTAAAAGATTTAATATCCTACAATGAATAAAGAACATTTTGATTTTAGTTTAATAAACATGCGGAAACTTTAAGTTTTACTGAACCGATTTAAATGAACTGCAAAACCGATTATTATTAAAGTTAGGTACCCTTTGTACCTAGTTGAATGATACCTAGACCAACTAAAAAAAAAACGGTCAAGTGCGAGTTGGACTCGCGTGCCGAGGGTTCCGATATACCTTTAGTATTTTTGGAAGCAATAAAGTTCATTTTTAGGACCCTAAAACAATTCCAAATTTCAAGTCGATAGCATGAGTGGTTGCCGAGATATACAGGTGTGACAGATAGACAGACAAAGCGGCACCATAAGGGTTCCTTTTTTTTACCATTTTGGTATCGGAACCCTAAAAACTATTGCAATCTGACTTAGTTTCTGTGATATTCTTGGACAATCATACAAACATAAAGGGTGTCCAGCAGTAAATTTCATATGCCTAGAATCATTCGAGCCCAAACCTGAAATATTTTTCTACGTACGCCCAACAGCACGTTAGTAGAAAGACATTGGACTTTATGGCATGGCAATAGAATTGCAAATGCTTCCACTGACGTGCGGTTGACCGAACGTAAGGTTTGGATTTGGTGCATACTTAATCGACAACAAAGAACAGTGCCTTTAGTATGGAGCAGAAAAACAACAGTATCAAACAAAAGTCAGCGTAGCATGTAGAGCGGGAAATTAAGTCTTTTCCTTAGAGAAGTTTCCCCAAAAGCCCTAGGTAGACCAAAATATTTTATAAAGAAACCCCTAAGAGCAGTATTAACATCAAAATATTGAGTATTTGACTATGAAATTATATACGGTTTTGTATGGCTATTTTTAGGAAAACTCAATTTTCTGTACTTACATTTTTGTATTTTTTGTAGGAATTAAAAATCCAAATTACTAAAAATATTTAAATTATGATTGGGCAGACATTAAGCTTACCGAAGCTTAGATTTTATTTTCGAAAAATATTATTTGCAAAAAAATATAACAAATCTAATGATGAAATCGGGCGACATTTAAGACGAGCAATTTTAGAACCTTTTATTTTATATATTAAATTAAAAATAAAAACTTTATTTTATGCGTAAATTGATAACCTTGAACCCAACTTTCGAATATAACAAACGAAAAATTTCTTTAGAATTATATGAATTATAATCTCATTATTCTGTACGAAAATTTCGGCAATTTCATACTTAAAGACCTATGGACCAGGTGAGCAAACCATGCTGCTCACTAATAGATGGCACTGCAGGATTTTTGAAACGCGGTACTTTGTCATGTTTCTATGGCCACTTACCTCCTCCATCATCAGATCAGCTCTAAGTCATAATAATATTGCATTTCATCCAATTTACATACGCATACAAAATTTCATCTTAACTTAACTTGCAAGATTTGGTTACAGACAGACACCGCGACCTTTAAAATCATTGTACCTTTTTTTGTCACGACAAATGTGTAAAACCTTATTACTAGCAATTAAAAAACTGTCTCTTTGATTTTAAGTACATCGAGAAATTGCTTAAATTAACGTCAGAAAATCGTATAATCAAGTTGGAAAATTCCTATCCTATGTGCTTAAATGGAGATGACTTTTACACGAGATCAGGAGTAAACAAACTCAATTATCTGTTTGAAAAATGCAGAGCCCCGATTGATTTCTTATCATACAATCGAAATAAAGCAAAGTTAGTAATTTTCAATTAGAGAATCGGCATTAAAACAATACTAAAGTTATTCTGTGACATAACTAAAATTATTCTGGACTATTCCGTGAAACAGAAGGACTATTCTGTGACTCAGAAGGACTATTCTGTGGACCCCTTCCTGTGAACGTTAAAAATACTCAAAAAAAAATATTTAGAGAGATGGACTCAAATTTGATCAGATGACATCAAATCGTTTTGTAATCGAATTAAGAGAGATCTTTTGACAAGAAGCTTTGTAAACTTAATCCACGAGTCACTTAAAATAGCGTAACAAGAAGTGTAAGGGAAATCTGACGATGTATTTTAGGGTTCCGAACCAAAATGGTTAAAAAGGAACCCTTTGTCTGTCTGTAACAGCCGTTTATCTCAGGAACCACTCATGCTATAGACTAGAAATTTGGAATAGTTTTAATAAGCTATTTTGAGTTTTATTTTGAGTTTGAATTGTCTTACTTTATTGCAAATAGAATTAAAAAATATTATTATTGTAAGGGGTGCCCAAATAGGAGGTAAGTTTTGGAATGGGAATAAGGTTGAGTAATATCATATTACGAAAGGGCTTTACTACTAGATTTTTGTATTTTTTACGACTGTTAGTTTTTAAGTTATGATGAAAATGTCTAAAACTACGGTTAAGCTTCGGTGTCTAAGCTACGTGTGTGATCTTCAAGACAATCTATGTCAAACATCTGATCTAATCATCTCATATAATTTATCATTCAGACCCCATCATTGTAACCCCAAAATGTATAGCAAAACCGGCTGATCCTTTTTCTTTGCAGCTGAGTTTATAGAGATCAGATCATGACACCTAACATTTTTTTCCATAGGACTGCTGTCTTTTGTTTATGAGGTCAATAATATTCATGTTTCACTATGTTCCATGAAAATTAAAACCGGCAATTGCGTGTCGGGGCACGCGCTAAATAGGGTTCCATAGTTACCTTCATTATTGTAACATTATTGTTAAACAAGTTTTGGCCCCGTGTGGTGCCAGTAAAGAATAGTACCAACCCATCTCTACCCGTGGGTGTCGTAAGAGACGACTAAGGCTAAGGTCTTATGACCCGGAGGATGGGCAGCAGCATCTTTCTGTGAGTCGTACAATCTTACACACTGCGGTCACTAAAAACAGCGGTCGCCAGCCGAAACGCTTACAAGCGTGGTGAATACCGTAAATCCCCTCCAAAGAACCACCCGTTTTACTGGAGTTCTGGAGGGAGATCCCTGTCCTGTAGTGGACGTTTTATAGGATGTTACATAATTTTCTATTTTTTCCTAAAATTTTCCCTCCTAACAAACAGCGAGGTCCAGCGCCTGATTATTTTCTGAAACTACTCGTTAAGGGGTTACATGGGTTTCACGGCTTGAAAAAAAAGTCCAGAAATTTTCACCAAAATTTGCATTTTTTTGTAAAATTGTCTGCCACAAATACAATTTTAACTTTTTTTTTTCGTTTGTTCGATACCTAGTTTATGGTCTTAACTGAAACACGCATCTTTTTATTTTTACTTCTGATGATCCTGTAAGAAGTTCTGCTGTCAACGCGGAGGCACCTTTTTTCCGAGTGACTGCCGGAAATGACGTCGTAATGGCCGAGTTTTGAATATTTTACTTTGAAATTTTCACAAAATCTTTGTGAAATATGTATCTTTAGAATAATAAAAAGTTTGAATAAAATATTTAATTTTTTATATGAATTTTTTTTTATTGAGAATAGGCCGTTTTTTCCCCGAGTAAACACATGTAACCCCTTAACCTGTAACGTTCCAATAGTTTTCCTTTAATTTCCCTTCGCTAAAACAGTTTTCCTTATAAATTCATTATCTATCTTCTAAATATATAAAATTGCTTGTCCTGACTGACTGATTCATCAACGCCGATCCTTAACCGCTATAGCTACAGATCTGAATTTTTGTACTCAGGTTTCTTGTACTTCAAAACCACCCACTAAGGAAGGATTTTCCTAAATTCATCCCCTAAGGGTTTTACAGTACCTAATTGTTTCTACAGTTAGAATCACACAAATTTGAATTTAAGCTTTTGGTAAAAAATAAGGAAACACGTGTTTAAACATTTTCCAAAAATATCCCTCCAAGGGGGTGCAAAGAGGGATGAATTTTTCCGTATGCTGGTCTTTGTCTCATTTTAAGGGTTCCGTAGCCAACTGGCAAAAACGGAACCCTTATAGATTTGTCATGTCTGTCTGTGTGTCCGTCCGTATGTCACAGCCACTTTTTTCCGAAACTATAAGAGCTATACAGTTGAAAATTGGTGCGTAGATGTATTCTGTGAACCGCGTTAAGATTTTCACACAAAAAAAAATTAGGGTTTCCCATACTTAGAACTGAAACTCAAAATTTTTTTTTTATCAAACCCATACGTGTGGGGTATCTATAGATAGGTCTTCAAAAATGATATTAAGGTTTCTAATATTATTTTTTTTCTAAACTGAATAGATTGCGCGAGAGACACTTCCATAGTGGTAAAATGTGTGTCTCCCCCCTGTAACTGCTAAAATAAGAGAAAAATAAAACTAAAAAAATATATGAAGTACATTACAATGCAAACTTCCACCGAAAATTGGTTTGAACGAGATCTAGTAAGTAGTTTTTTTTAATGCGTCATAAATCGTAAACCGCAATTTACTTTTCAATCAATCAACTCATATATAAATTTTTGTTACTTACATCACATAATAAAGATTTGTAGCAATAAAAATACCATAACTTTTATTTATATACGTACAGGTTTGTACGGTACCCTCAGTGCGCGAGTCCGACTCGCATTTGGCCGGTTTTTTTGAAGGTAGAATACAAATTTAGTTAAGAGCTCTTCGTAAAAAATTAAAAAGTAAGTGTTTTAACGCGATGAAATGAGGGATGAAAGTTTGTATAGAAATCCTACAGTTTTGTCCTGAGGTACTTGAAAATTTGTATTTAGGCTAATAATATGAAACAAATAAACAAGTATTTCAGAAATTTTGAGATATCATCACCCAAAGGGTTTTAAATAAGGGATTAAAGTTTGTATGAATTTCCTGACATGAGGTACTTGAAATTTGGATTTTAGCTACTAACAAGAAGTAAAGAAACACGTGTTTCAGCAATTTTTAGATATAATCCCCAAGGGATGAAAGTTCGTATGAAAATCCTACTAAAAATTAGGATTAAGGCTAATAAAAAGAAAGAAACAAACATGTGTTTGAGCGTTTTTGTTAAATCATCCCCCAAGGGGATGAAAATTAGGGATGAAAGTTATTCTATAATTTGCTTTTACGATAGATCTAAAACGAAAAAAAAACATCTCAAAGTCAGGAAACACTGAAAGTGCTTTTATCAATGGGATCTTTTTGTGAACTCTAGCTTTCCAGGCAAAGCCGGGGCGGGCCGCTAGTACCTTATATACTACCTGGGCGGTCCCAGAAATATTCGACCTTACTTACTTACTGGCAGTTTTTATTTGATTAAATACTCTTTTTAGGAAGCGTGAACATTAAGTAATTTAAATTTAGAATTCGAACGCGCTAGGTCATTTGGCATTTGTTCTGAAGCATACTTAGTGAATGTTGTCATCGAATTTTTCGATAATGGATAAAATTGGTGTTCGTTACGTAATTCAATACTTTTATTTGAAAGGTCTCAGCCCAACTAATATCAAAGTGGAGCTTGATTCTACTTTGGGGGAGTCTGCTCCTTCGTTTACAACAATAAAATATTGGGTGGCAGAGTTCAAGCGCGGCCGCTCGAGCTGCCAAGATGAACATCGCAGTGAACGACCAAATGAGGTGACTAATCCAGAAATAGTAAAAAAAATCCACAAAATTGTACTGGATGACCGTCGACTGAAAGTACGCGAGCTAGCAGATATGGTAGGCATTTCAAAAAGTGCAGTCCATCGTATTTTAACAGAAAACTTGGACATGAGAAAGCTATGCGCAAGATGGGTGCCGCGATTACTCACAGTAGAACAAAAACAGCGCCGTGAGGATGTGTCAGTCGAATGTTTAGCAAAATTTCGCAGCAACAAAGCCGAGTTTTTGCGTCGATTTATCACCATGGATGAAACATGGGTTCATCACTTTACACCTGAGACTAAGGAACAGTCAAAACAATGGACTGAAAGAGGAGAATCAGCTCCAAAGAAGGCAAAAACAGTTCCATCGGCAGGAAAAGTCATGGCTTCAGTTTTCTGGGACGCGCGTGGCATAATTTTTATAGTTTTTCTTCCAAAATGAAAAACCATTAATGGCGAGTATTAAGCCAACTTAATGCAGCGTTTGAGTGAAGAAATAAAGAAAAAACGGCCTCACTTGTCAAAGAAAAAAGTTTTGTTTCATCAAGACAACGCTCCAGTCCACACATCTGGCATTGCAATGGCTAAAATCGAAGAATTAAAATTTGAATTGCTTCCCCATGCATCTTATTCACCAGATTTGGCCCCGTCAGATTATTTTCTGTTCCCAAACCTAAAAAAATGGCTCGGCGGGAAAAGATTTTCGAGCAACATAGAGGTTGAGTCGTTGGTTAATGGCTATTTTGAAGAGTTTGACAATTCCTACTATAGACGTGGCATTGAAGCTATAGAGCACCGCTGGGAAAAGTGTATCGAGCTACAAGGAAGCCATGTAGAGAAATAAATATAGTTTGTCCCATTTATATTGATTTTTCTTGGTTAGGTCGGCTACTTCTGGGACCACCCTCGTACCACTGTGAATTTTATTATCAATCATTTAGCTGAGTTAATATTTCGCAAATACTTGAAATGTTTTTAAAAGACTTATCTAATGACACCCTACACCATGGGGTTGGCGAGAAAAAAAAATCATCCCCACTGTACAGTACTTCTAGGAAAGGTATAAAAAAAAATTATTTGTCAATATTTTATTTTACCACTTTGTCGGCGTGACTAAGGCTAATAAAAACCTAATAAAAACCCATACCAAATAACAACATTCTAGAATTAAAGGTCTCTGAGCTAAGCTGCGGACAGACAGACGGACATGAAACTTCGTAACTATAAGGATTATTTGTTACTACGGAACCCTAAAAGCAGTTTTATGTTTCGAGTGACATTCTTAAATTACGTACACTATTTCAAATGGTCCCTACCAATATCATATTACTTTTCCAAGTAAAAAATTATGCCCGATTGCGCGAAGAACATAAAAAGGAACATATTTGACGTGAATATACACCTTTATGTTTTCCTCTTGCTCCTAAAATCCTATGTTACCTCGTAACTACTAAACGGCTAAAACAAATTAAGATGTTGTTACGTTCGTCTCGATAACGTTATTGACACATATTTTAGCAAGTTATAAAAAAAATAAAGATTAACTAAATCTATAGAGTGGCGTATCAAAGTAAAGGGTTCTATGAGGCGATTGGTTTTTTGTCTGTTTATTGCTTTTTTGTGGTTTAGAAGATAATCCTGGCATACAACAATATTTTTTTATCCGTATCTTTGAATATTTAATGATTTGTTCATTTAGTATGTACGACCAGCTTTGTTGATTGGGGCTTGTTCTTAGGTAGATAAGACTTCTCTCAGAATCTACCTTTACTTGTAAGCACATGCAATAAATTCAATCACACCTTAAGAATTTGAGACCGAAAACAATTTTAATCATTATAGCGAGAATAATGCATCATGCAATTCTTTATTTATTATTTATAGCGAGATTTGATCTTTTAAGTTCAAAACATGCGTGGGTGTGGAGGAGTCGCGATGGCGCACCGGCGTAGACAGTCCTCACACTGGAATCGCACGCCGCTCCATAATTCGAAAAACTTAAGAGTGTTAATTCGTACAAAACGCTTTGCAACATCTATCATTACGCACAGAGCTAATAAGTGGAATGGCCTGCCTCTTTTATTTCTCAAATCAACTAACCCGAAGCATTCAAGTCGCGAATGAATAGACTTCTTCTGGTTGAGCTTGTCCCGTCGTCAATTTCATCTCTGTCCTCAAGGCTAGATGAAGGTTATGAATTATGATAAAAATCTATAATTCGCGCTACATCATTAACTAGACATAAGAATACTAACAAATGTGTTGTACAGAAATCGGTATAACGGTAAACGCACCGATATTGTTCGGTCTAGTGTGGGATCCGTCGTAGCCATCGCGTAGAGCGAGCGCCGCCGTAGCAGGCAGAAGTTTGGCACCGCTTTGCTCGAGCTGACGCGCCAACAGGCGTCCTCCCGTCGCGCGCGACATGTGATCAAACTGATACTTCGGATTATTCTGTGATCTCTTTCGTGTAGGTATCCTATTGACGGATTTCTTTTACTCTCTGGGTAAGCAAAGAGAACTAACTATACTCAAATCAAACAAACATACTTCGAAATATTTGTGAGATGACACAACGAAAATAAAGTTCTTATTGAAATGTACGGCCGCACGTCGGTGGTAACACTTAGAACTTAAGTGGGTCTCTGGTTTAAGGCGTTTGTAGCTTAGCGCTGGTTTAGCTTATACTGGTTTTGTTTACACTTGCTTGCTGCTGTGCGAAAAAAGTTTAATTAAAATATTTTTAAGTTAGTTTAGTTTTCGATACCTACCATAATCCTATTACACATATATACCTAGTCATATAAATCAATTGTGCGTCATCGCATTCACGAGTATTCAATAGGTAGTTAACGCTTAATCTTTAGCAGATAGTTGTTTGCATATCCGAATTAAGGTAATTCATAATAGAGCTAATCCTCAACACATCATTAGAAGGTAAAATTTATATACAATCAATTTAAATCAATGATAAAAAAATTAGGAGACAGAAACACGTCTTCAAATTTCATAAACAAGGCTATTCCAACTCAAAACACAATCGTGAAAATATTAGTTGTTGTTTTTTTTTACACCTCAAAGGCTGCACAAATCAGTATTGCTACCAAAGCTATCAGGTGGTTACTTGTTTTCTCTTTTTATTGTCATCAAGCATACAAATGTATTATAAATATTTTATATGTTATCAAAAGTTTTGGTAGCAGTCATCTTTGTTTACACCTTACATTATGTTCTAAAATTGTCCTTGAGAGGGGAAATTCCTACCATGTGCACAGCAACAGGTGGATAGAGCTTCGAAACTTTGTTATTTCAAAGGAAATCTTGAAATCAAATTCGCTTACGAAGTAAGCGAATTAGGACTTGACCTTCCTTAAATTCAGATTAAGATATTTATTAATTTTATATACTAAAAAATTTTAACTTGATAAGGTGACAGTCCCTCCTAAGAAAAAACTAACTATAAAAGCAAGCTTCCGTTAATTACTTAATAGTTCTCGAGGCTAGTATTCCTTCACTCTGTTTGAATTGAGTTGATAATTAATGGAAATTACCTCAGCTGCGGGTTTAAACTGTATTAAATGGATTTCCAATTCACCTTGTTCTCATCCCACCGTGACCAAACTAATTTTATTTCAACTCATATATGAAACTAAACTGTTAAACTGTTTCCACCTCAAAAAAGAGCATCTAATGTGTCAAAAATTAAATTAAGAAAAAACAACTGAAAAAAGCTAAATAAAAAAATACAATTTGCCCCGATTTTTATTTTGTTACAAAATTGTTAATGGATATAATGTTCTTGCAGCCAATGGTTAAAATATTAGAGTAATAACAGGTGAAAAATAAAACAGCTCGGGCTTTGATTCCTCGCTCAGCTGTGGATTAACTTAGACCATTGAATTAAATAATTTCCTTTTTTTCACTTGTTGGTATTTTTTACATCCCAATATAATTTTGAGCATCGGGAAAAATTTAAAATAAATATTGGGGAACATTTCACATAAGGTCATACGATTCCAAAATAGGCAAAGCCTGTACTATGGTTATCAGAGACTTATATACATATATAAATAGATAAATAACACCCAGACACAGAACACACAGTTGTTTTCGTAACAAAATTGTTTGCCCTGGGCGGCGATCGAACCCGCGGCCCACGGCGTGTAAGGCAGGCTCACTACAAACCACACCAACGGGCTTGTCAAATCATATCTGTTTACCTTGAAATTTGAAAAACCCAGTGAGAAATTTAAGAAACTTAAATTAATTAATCTGAGCTGGTTTTTCGATTTCTAGTGATACGACAATGCACAAAGAAAATCGTTTAAATTTTATTGGAGATATAAAAAAAATGAAGTTTCGGCACCACCGAAGTTTCAAAACGTGCTTCAGAAATTCGTTTTATTCGTTTTAATTACTTGACTGCGGCGAAGCCTAAAAGGAGGGTAAATAGTAGGTGTGTAAGTTCATTCGTCACTAAATTTAATCATAAATTAAATTTATCTCGAATAGCGCGACCCGCCCTGGGTAGATTTAAATAACGAAAAATCAAAATAGCGGATTTACGGCCCCAAAACTAACATCTTGAAAAACATTTTTCACTTAAATAAAATTTTCTATAAAGTAGGGTTCTAGAATGAAAGGTTTAAAGAAACGATCTTAAAAATAGGTACAACTTATAGCTTTAATAGTTTGACGTAAAAAATCTGAAAACTAATAAGTCTAAAATTAAAAATATAATTAAATAAAAAGTTGAGTGGTTCGCGAAAAAAACTAAAACAAAGTCTAGGTTTGTGCAACCATTGTGGTAATATGAGACCAGGCTCTAACTGTTCTGGAATCAAATCTAAACGATAGAATCCAGAAAGTTTGTGTTTCTGCAAATTTGTAAAGGCGTTCGTTACCTTTCTGAAATAGTTAAGCGGTTCACAGTTAATAATCTGCTACTTAACGAGAAGAAAAAAGAAAGTCTTAAATTTGGTTTACCTAATGTTACGCCATTAGCAAAAACTTATTAGTAATAAATGAGAATCGACGGTTTTTCTAGGTATTACTTAGCTAGACAATACGCAGACACCGCAAGGTTAGTCTACTTCAGTTACTTCCATAGTGTCATAATATCGTATCACCTTTTGTTATGGGGTATTTTTAAACTACAAAAGATAAAAGAGAACAGAAATAGATAGTGAAATCTTATAGAAAGAAACATGTTTCTGGAAATTATAAAAATTCGACTTTTCCATACAAGCTGCCTGAACAAAGCGGTAATTTAGAACACATATTTCTTGAACTAAGGTTTAGTTTCCTGAAAATGTCATTTTAGTTTTCGGTACACTATCCCTTTACACCCTATATGTGTACAAAGTGATACCACATAATGATTCTGACTAACACTTGGCCAATTTTAATTTTTTTTTTTACTTAAGATTATGCACTATGAACTCACCAAGTCAGACGCTTGCACGTATCTCCGTTTTTGCGATAGAACAAAACAAAAAAAACGTAAAATGAACCCGTTTTTTTTTAATGGATTACGCTTCTTTCTTACTTTTTATAATTTTTTTATTATTGGTTAGTATATCTACTATATAGATCTAGACGGATGGCATAGACAATTGTTATTTTTTTGCATCGGTGTGTATTTTGTGTCTTCAAAGACATATTAACTCGTTTTTAAATTTCGTTAAAAAGTCACCTGAGGCCAAAAAAAGTCGATTTTCAGTTATTGGCCGCCATCTTGAAAACTGTTAGTATGTTAGTATTTATGTATCAAGCATGTATGAATTCAGCAGGGTCATATTTGTCTTAAAACTCCTTAAAAATAAGAGATGTTCTATTTGCGTCTAGATAAATTTTAATTCAAAACTTGGACCTGTCTATACCACGTTTTTTTTTTTCAAATTGTGTGTAGTTGTATTTTATTTCAGTCTTTGTTAAATCTTCTTGAAAATAAATATAGCCAATAGTACACGTTAATTAACAGCCGTGAACAGGATAGATAAGATTAAGTTTCTCTGGCACTTTGCTTCTACGTCGATCTTTACCTTTGTTTACCTTTGCGAATTCTAATCAATTTACAAACTTACCCATGTACGTTTCCAAACCTTTATTATTCTAAGTTGCGTAACACACTAAAATTGGTTCAACACTTGGCATGAACGAACCTTGTAAAAATATGATGTGTTACGTTTACGTTCTCAAGCTTACTTTTGTTAAATTTAAATTATCATATTAACAATACCTGGGAGGCCTTTGGATGACTACTTCTCAAAGTGTGACGTTTAGGATTTAAGTACGTAAAAAAAATTGCGAGACTAAATGCTGATGGGCATGACGAAACGTTAGTCGATCTGTGGACACAATTGTTTATATACACGGCAAACTTAACCACTATTAATAGTTCTATTCCTCCTAGAACGATAATCCCTTGTAATGAAAAATTTTACTTCCGTAATTGTTCTCATTACGACTTTAATTTATTGTGTAGGGTGATCTAATTCGAGGTTCCTGACCTGTATAAATAGCACACTAAATGTAAAAATATCTTTTTTTTTTGTTCTTTAACCGAATATTCAGTGTTATTCAGTTTATGGAAAATGATAACAGGCAAAGTGCCTCTGGACATCCTGCCGTAGTTGATTCCATCGTAGTAATTTTGGATGAATTTTTTGCAAGTATCGGGGGTTATTTTTAGGCAGATATTAGTTTTTAGGTGCTCTAATGTTGCTGGTGTGTTAGAAGTATTCTTGAGAAAACTTCAGAAAAAAATTGACTGTAAACTTGGTCCCAAAATTACATTTCTTTTTGTTATTCGCGGTATCTTATATTTTGTTGGCTATGTGCGATGTTTATAAATTTAGATCTAATGAAAAAAGAAATAAATACAATAAGTAATTGAAAAGGAAACTTAATCGGTCTCATTCTATGATTTACACACAATATTACACAAGTTTGGTTTGGTGGTGGTTTCCTTAGCCCATGACTTATTTTGGCATTTATTAAATTATTATTTTTAGGGTTCCGTACCTCAAAAGAAAAAAACGGAACCCTTATAGGATCACTTTGTTGTCCGTCTGTCTGTCTGTCTGTCTGTCTGTCTGTCTGTCTGTCTGTCTGTCTGTCAAGACCCTTTATCTCACGAACGGGTAAAGGTATCAGGTTGAAATTCATACCACATATTAGAATCCATGAACCACACAAGATCTGAAAATTTCAATTTTTTACAACGACGCAATCAAAAGATATGGCATTTGGTATCCTCATCTCCATACATTTATTCAAAAATGCAAAACCTACAGGGTACTTCCCGTTGACCTAAAATTATGAAATTTGGCAAGAAGCTAGGTCTCACAGTACAAATAATGGGAAAAGTCTGAAATCATTAAATATTACAAGTTTTCTCACCTCCCGTTTCAAGCCAGCTCCCGTTTCAAGAACATTCATATAAGAGAGGGGTCAAGTTGGATGGTCATTGAGGCGATTTTTGTTTAAGTTCTATTTAAAAACGGGATCACTTACAGACTTGATAATTGGTATGTTTATAGTGCATAAGCTATAAAATAACAACAAACAATAAAATTAGGTCAAGCGCGTGTCGGACTCAAAAAATCTAGCACATTAACTTACTGAAATTTCAACGAATACAATTATGTTTATGTGGTGGTACGGAACCCTCAGTGCGCGAGTCCGACTCGCACTTGGCCGGTTTTTTTTCAAATGTAGAACGAACGAAACGTGTGTGATGAAATTAATAACTATAATTTCGAATAAAATAAAATGTGTTTTACAAAAAACGGACATAAAAACAAAGTTTTTTATAAAAAAAATGAACGTACATACAATGAATTTATATAAAAAACTATAGAAAATTATTGTAATAAATTAGAAATATCTTACAGTCCTTAAAAATACCTGATATGCTTAATATGAATTCAACATGAAAATTATAATTCGACGACAATCATCAATTGCGCGTAGTCGGGTGATCTCCAAAATTACCGTCTCTTAATGTAAGAAACAACTGTTCTAAGAAACAATTTTATATATGAGGGTAAAGGGCCAAATACTCCCACTATATATAAAGTGCTTAAAAGTTTGAAATGGAAGAAAGTGCATTTATTAACGAAAAAACAGGCCAAGTGCGAGTCAGACTCGCGCACCGAGGGTTCCGTACCACCACGTAATCATAATTGTATTAGTTAAAATTTCAGTAAGTTAATGTACTAGATTTTTTGAGTCCGACACGCTCTTGACCAATATTTATTATTTGTTGTTATTTTATAGCTTATGCACTATAAACATACCAATTTTCAAGTTTGTAAGTGTTCCCGTTTTTAAAATAGAACTAACACAAAAATCGCCTCCGCGACCATTCAACTTGACCCCTCTCTTATATGAATGTTATTGTAACTGGAGCTTACCTCAATTGGTTACAATTAGTTGTGAGAAAAGTTGTAACATTTAATGATTTCAGACTTTTCCCTTTATTTGTACTGTGAAACCTAGCTTCTTACCAAATTTCATAATTTTAGGTCAACGGGAAGTACCCTATAGGTTTTGCTTTAGTGCATAAATGTATGGAGATGAGGACATAAAATGCCATATCTTTTGATTTCGTCGATGTAAAAAATTGAAATTTTCAGATCTTGTGTGGTCCATGGACCCTAATATATAATATCAAGTTCAACCTAATACCTTTACCTGTTCGTGAGATAAAGGGTCTTGACAGACAGACGGACAACAAAGTGATCCTATAAGGGTTCCGATTTTTTCTTTTGAGGTACGGAACCCTAAAAAGGGACGAAGAAATAGCGAAAGAAAATAAGCGAGTGCTTTATAAAAATAAACATATGTGCAATCAACAAAGTTGGCGGCTGACCACTTTCGAAACCTTGTTGCTTGCATATAGTGATCTTATCCCGCCCCGCCCTTACCATTAAGAGACGATAAGATAAATAGTTCTGAAGTGATACGTTTTTTTCAACACACTTGCTCATAAAACAGCTCTATTTGCACTGTATTTAAGTCCATAATCCAGCTTATTAAACACGCGTGCTTTTTTTATTATATTACCGCACTAGTGTTTTATTTTTGTTTGTTTTTTAATCTCGACAAGGATCAAGGAGTTTTTATGTTTTTTTACGTTACTAACATTCTCGTGAATTTAAATTGTATTCGAGAAAATATGATAAATGCATATTCATTTTATGAAATTATTGACATTAATTAAGTAATCAACAATAAATTTGTCATCTAAGTAACACGATATTAAATTTTTGATAATTTATTTTATGGTTTAAAGAACAGGATGTATGGCAGTTTAGTCTTTGCCTGTCAAATAAATAAAATAAATAATGCGCGCCATAAATACAAACATTTATTTTGTGGTGTTTATTATTTTCTAAAAGTGTCGACTTCTACAAATAAAAAACAGTATGTGGTTCTTGAACTGTCTAAAGTATTTAGACACGAAATACAACAAAAATCAATGGAAAACACCAACATGCATGCAGCCTACAAAATGTTCCGGTAGACGTGCGGTGGACATAAGGTTAGCAAATTTTTGTATTTTACTCGCAAATGTGTTGAAAAACGTCGTAAAACGCACGTGTACACATTGTCTCGCCTGCGGCTCGGGCTGCAATTACTTGAGCCTCGGGTGCGATGAGCAAAACAACGCACTTGCATTTTAATGTACTATTAATTATGTAATATTCATTGTCATGTTTGTCTACGATATCGCAATAAATTAATATTGTATTTTCCACATACATGATAGTACTTTATATTGATAAATAAAACAATTCGTGCGAAATTATTCCCTAACCATTCCAAAATATTCAAAAATGCACAACGTTGATGTTTAAGTTTTCACTTCTGCCGGCACTCCCAGAGTGCAACCCGTCCTTTTTTTTCAAGAAATTTATTTAACCGTCCTCACCTCGCGCTGTCCTAACTTTCATTATGCAATTCGAATGAATTCAGTATGAAAATGATTGAGTCAGTTTGATTGCTGCTGGCAATGCCTTTAATTTTCTTTCGTGTGAAATGATTATTTTACTAAGCCTAAAAATAAGCGTACCACCCATCGACACTTAACGTACGTAGTTGACCAACGAAAACTCCCTGTTGAATAAGGTGGCATTTAATTTCTGGATTTGAAATTATAAAAAAATATATTAATCAACCTTAGGTGTGGAAATTTTTAACATTCACTGCATAATAGGTCTTTACCTATGAAATTGCCGAAATTTTCTTACAGATTAATGAGATCATAATTCCTTTAATTCTAATGCTATTTTTTTCATTTGTCTTATATTTGAAAGTTGACTTCAAGGTTATCAATTTACGCATAAAATATTTTTTTTATTTTTAGTTTGATATATAAAATTAAAGGTTCGAAAATTGTTCGTCTGAAATGTCGTCCGATTTCATCATTAGATTTGTTATAATTTTTTACAGATAATATTTTTCGAAAATTAAATTTCAGCTTCTGTTAGCGTAATGTCTTCCCAATAACACTTAAAAAAATGAAAAAAATTGGATTTATAATTCCTAAGAAAAATGCAAAAATATTAGTAGTGAAAATTGAGTTTACCTAAAATTCACCATACAAAACGGCAATTTCATAGGTAAAGACCTATTATTTTTATCAGAGTTTGATTAATTCAGTCATGAATGAGGTTGAATAATTTGAATATAACGTCATTCTTAACTGCGATTTAGTGACATTGCGTTTACCGTGCTAATTCTCAAGCCTGAACTAGCATTAGCTCTGTAACAGCGTCTTTTCTTTTAACCATGATCTCAAATGGTCATAGTTTATCTAAAGAATCCCGGAGGATCACATAGTTTGCCCACAAATAGACTAACATCTATTTTAATCGTTTATTCCAACGCTTACCAATCTATTTTGAAACTATGACACTATAACCACCGTATTTTTGATGGAAAGAATAACATTGTTTTACAAAATTGTTTTTTCTGACAGCTTTAGCCGATTGCTTTTAACATAGCTGTAAAATGTGTTGGTAAATAATAATACTTCGACTTAATATAGGTAGGGTGTAAATATTTGCTTAATTGTCTGGGCTGTAAAAATAGGATTGGCTTAGCAAGATTCATATGGAAAAGCAAAAAGAAAACTTGTTTTTCTGCCTACGTTTCTTAGAGAAAAATATGTTCAGTTTTTGCAGTGATAAAAAATATCCTTCATATGGTTACTAGAAATAAATATTTTACGAGAAACTTTTTGCACAAATTTATCTAAACCAAGTTAAGACGATATGTAATTTTTTTTGGGTATTTTAAAGACAAATAACTTTTTAGTGACAGGTATGTGTTTCCTGACCATTCAAGTGATAATATCACCAAGACTAAAACATGATTAGTGAAAACCGACTCGACAAAATAAAATTCCAAAGTTGCCTCTTCAATTTTCATTCCTTCCTCTGTTTGTGAAATCTGAGGTGTTTTAAGTACTGAAATTAAGTATACAGAAAGGTATTCGTAGTTGTTATCATATGCCCAACCTAAAAGTTTATTTTATTACTTTTTTTTCTACAAAAAGTCGATATTTTATATCGGGCGCTTACGTCATTCAGTTTTGGTAAGACATCTGTCGCAATCTAATGCGTTGCAGATGTAATCACTTTATCTCTTTCTTTCAAGCGAAAAGACTGCGCCCACTGTCAAATAACTATCTTTTCACATATCCCTGTTTTTTTCTGCTAAGTAACACGTACGTGTGTTTATTTCATGACATGAATTAAATATTATATTCTCTCACACCATTTCTTATAGCGGTGATGGGAGACAATCCAAATCTTGTACAGTAAAGGCCACGTCAAGGTCGACACATTAAACGCTAAACCGTTCTTTGGGAGCTAAAGTTGCATTAAGAGTGTCAAGATTGGCCTGTCTCTTGACTGAACTATTAGATTCAGCATTCACAGATAGTTAACACCCAAACACAGATCAAATACCTATATTCATTATACCAAATTTCTATGTAGAATATATCCACGACCTCAAAAGCAAAAAAAAATCACGTGATACCAAAACCAAATTTTTCGACAAAGGAAGTTTATGTTCTGAGAGATATGCTAGAATTTGGCCCGAGCCAAAAAGAAACTACTTGTGTATTTTACTCGATTATAAAGTAAACAAATCTAAAAATAAAAAATCAATTTAAAAAGAGCAACTGGAAGAACCGTTTAAAAGGTTTTACCTAATAGGCGTTTAATATTCTACCTGGGCGACAAGTAACAGTCCTGGAATCCATTAAAGGAACAACCACAGGGTGAAATCGTCAAGGCTTTGCGCCATTACGTGTAATAGTTTCGAATTACCATTGGTTTGGGCGTTGCAAATATAGTAAATTTAAATTTCTGCATCAAATTCACGAATCTCCAAAGGTGAATCCGACACAACTCAGCCACCATGAATTTGTAAACAAGATGAAAAAAAAATAACAAGCACTATTTTAGCGTGTAATTCAAACTGTGAAACTGACCAACTATTCCCAACATAGGTCGATATAAACTGCATTAGCTGATTGCGTATTTTGTATGGGAGGTAAAAATTATTACTTTGTATTTTATTCTATGTTCTTTAGGGAAAATATTCAGTTTCATGGTCTACTAATTAACATAGTGCTTGCCAATTTTTTTTACTTATTTAAAACTTTAATATCATATTCACATCATAACCCTTCTTTTGGGCTATGCCGCTGTCAGGTTATTTGAGAAAAAAGATCAAAGAGAATTGCTTGCTATTTCTCTCTTTTTTTCTTAACTATTTGTTTATTGTTTCTGTTTATAGTCTAATGTTATTCTGCTTCTGCAGCTTTTCCTGCAAACATTTTCGGATACGAGTATCTATTATCAGCTAAGTTGTGACTAGAAACTACTAAGGGAAACTAACGCATCAGACGGGAATCTTCTTTATGTCAACACACGCTTTACGAAGATGCCCCCATCAAATCATTCTGACAACTCGTCTTTTTATTTATATTGACTGATTTGGAAACTTACTCGCTTGCCTTGTTTCACTATATTTATTTTTCGGAAATGATACTAGTCTTTTAGTACCTCTTTATTTTATTTTTTACCTTTCTTAAAGGTACAGCAGAAATGAAAATATCTGATTTAGATTTACTTTTATTTACTCAATGCAATGTCATAGCATGCGGGATATAATGCATGTAAAACAATTCATGAGAAAAATTGGAAGCTTAGTAAACAAACCAAACAAACACCTAGTCATGATTTTTCTTCATTCTCCGGAATCTCTTGTAGATCTCGTTTGATGAGTAAGAAATATCCATAATTTTACCACTTTATTATATTTCATTGAATGTTCTAATTTCACTTGATTACAAATTTTATTTAATTTTTTATTTTATTTTATTAAGAACACACAACAAAGTACAATCATTACATTATAAAGAGAATGAAAACATTGTTTTGTGCCTGACTGCACTCCAAACGCGTGTCCATAGCATGTTTGCAGTACTACGAGTAACAAGTGCTTTCTAACAAACAAATTCTTGACAATTTATACGTTCACAACTATTCCTTCTTCTTGCTTCATCACAAGTAAAATCATAGCGCGCACCGCGTCTTTGAGAGTATTTATGTTTTAAAATAAAGACATTTGGTTTTTATGTTTTTTATTTTTTAAATTCGCAACTGAATGCATTTTTACGAGGGCCAAACCGAAAAGATCGGGAATAGAATAATCAGGAATAAATTAGATTAAAACCTTTTTGGTTTATGACATGTAGTATTATTTTAAACACAATTCCATTTTTGAATTTTAAAAAAAGTAAAAAAGAAAAGAGTAGTAGATAAGATAAGATAATTGTTTATTTCCAAAAAACATGGCTTTTAAGTGTACATTAGCGTTCTTACTTATTACATCTTTTGTTTCTGACTCTGCCTCTTAAACTAAGTTAAAAAAACCTGTATTTTAAGAGACAGCGTTCAACCGTGATACTTAATATTCAAAATGAAGAGGAACGTGTGATCACTGTAGATACTAGAAAAACAACAATTATTAAAAAAGAGAAAAGAAAAACAAAATAATGTTTTAAATTAAAATACAATATAGAATTTTACGTGCGCAAGAGTGGAACTAGATGTGTTTGAGAGTGATAGTGTGCGTGTGTGTGTTAGGGAGAGAGTATGTATGTATGTTTGTGTGTATATGATTGCGTTGTTTGTTATACCTATGCGTTTCGCTGAGATAAATTATATATAGGTAGTATGTCATACTATGAAAGAAAATGTAGCAAGTCCTCAGTTTGGGAATAGTTTTGCAGCAATAACCAATTTGTAACCTTAGTTTTTACTTCATGCCTGTTTAATTTAAGGATATTCATTTTATTGTGTATTTTTTTGTAAATATTGATACTTGAAACATAGAATTGACGCTGAGCGAAGGTTGTGTTATGAGGAATCGAATTGAGCGTATTCCTGCGTTTAGTGCAATCAGCTGGAAGTACGTCGCGGTGACATCTTAGAGCGGACTGAAGCACATAAAGCTGCCGAACTGTTAATACTTTGCTGTCTTCGAATACTCGCTTGGTGGGATATCGGAAATGCTTTCGCATCATAACCTTTAAGACAGCTCTCTGAGCTCTTTCCACTCTCAGAAGGTCCGTTTTCGTAGTTCCGCTCCATGCTGGAATGCAATATGCAATCACAGACTGGCATAATGCTAGATAGACAGACCGTATAGTGTCAAAGTCGGCTGAGTCCCGCAGAGTCTTGAATATATGTATTAAACGCAATACCCTACCAACGATTCCCGCTAAGTGTTCTCTCCATCGCAATCCCTCATCTAATTGCACCCCCAAATACCTAACGCTCTCTACTCTTGCAACCGTTTGACAGGAGCATATTGTAGAGATAGTGTCACTGGAACAAGCATGTGCCGTTATAGACCAGCTGGGAGGAGGTTTGGTGTTTTTCTTAATACTGAAAGTTATACAGCAAGTCTTTTTTAGGTTCAGGGTCAATAAGTTATTATTGAGCCAGTTCATCACTTGTCGTAAGGTGTGTTCGGTTTGCTGCCTGATAAACTCCCAATTTGGTCCATGTACAAGAATTGCCGTATCATCGGCGTACGCATAGATTTTACAGTTTGGGAAAGACAGCTTGCAAAGATCATTTACATAGATTTGGAAGAGAGTGGGGCCCAGTATACTCCCTTGGGGGACTCCTACCGTTACAAGCTCCTCATTACTAACGTATGGACCTATTTTTACCCGCTGCCTGCGATTTGTAAGGTAGCTAGAGAATAAATCTAATTGGCGTCCTCGTATTCCATTTTGCTCTAATTTGGCCACAAGAATAGGAATAGAGACAGTGTCAAATGCCTTGGATAAATCAAGGAATACACCAAGACACTTTGACTTTGAGTCTAGATGCCTAGCGGCTGACTGTGTCAACTCAATTATCGCATCTTCTGTCGAGACACCAGACTTGAAACCGTATTGGTTAGTAGCTATAATGTTAAATTTATCTAAGAAGTTTTTTAGGTTCTTGTTAAGGATTTTTTCAAGAATCTTAGACAATGCCGGCAGGACAGATATAGGTCTGTAATTGTCTACGTTGTCCCTGCTACCATTCTTGTGAATTGGATGGACAAGGGCGAGTTTTAGGGCATCAGGGAATACTCCTGTTATGATTGAACGATTACAGATGTGGGTAATGACCGGCACCAAGACATAACGACATTCTTTGAGAAGTGTGGAAGATATACCATCCCATCCAATTGCACAGTCATTTCGGAGTTGTAAGATAATAGATTCTATTTCCGCTTCATCTACTTGTAATATTACGAGAGAGTTTGGTTGGCGATCAGCTAAGAAGATCATTGGAAGGGTATTTATGTCTATAGACACTGTAATACGGTCTGACAAGGTTTTTCCGACATTACTAAAATACTTACAGACATAATTTAAGGAGCTTTCATGGTTACTGTGAGATGTTAAGAGTTCTAGAGGGGGATTACTAATTCTTTTCCTATTGGTTATCTCGTTTATTGTTTTCCATTTGAATTTGACAAGTCAGTGGGGAAAATGGAGCTTACGCGGGAACATTTCCGTGCCATAATTTTTCACAACTTTCGTCGAGGTTTATCTCAAAAACAATGTCTCGCCGAGCTTGTTTCTGTTTATAAACTTGAAGCACCCAGTAAAACGACTATATATCGTTGGTATTCTGAGTTTCGTCGTGGACGTTCCTCTCTCACGACAGTTCCTTCTACTGGTCGACGAAAAACAGCGGTAACACAAGATAACATCGATGCTGTGCGCCAATTAATAAAAGAAGATAGACATGTGACATACGAGCAGATTCGGGCTTCTCTCAGCATTGGTATGACAGCGATTCAAACTATTTTACATGATGAACTGGGTGTCAAGAAGTTAGTTTCCCGCTGGGTGCCCCATCGTTTGACCGAGGAACAAAAGTCGGCTCGTGTTAATTGGTGTCGGTCTACTCTGCAACGGTTCAATAGAGAGAGCTCAAATGCAGTTTACAATATCGTCTCTGGTGATGAATCGTGGATTTATTCATATGAGCCCGAAAGAAAACATCAATCGGCTGTTTGGGTCTTCGAAGGCGAGGTCAAGCCAACAAAAGTTGTCCGCTCTCGTAGCGTGTCGAAAAAAATGGTCGCTTCGTTTGTATCGAAAACTGGTCATGTGGCTACGATTCCTTTACAAGAACGCAGAACGGTTACTGCTCATTGGTACACAATAGTTTGTTTGCCGGAAGTCATAAGAGAACTTCACCAGGATAATTCGAGCTCACATACCGCTCGCAAAACGATCGCGTTTTTAAATCAGGAAAACGTGGAGTTAATGGACCATCCACCGTATAGCCCTGACTTGAGCCCCAATGATTATTTTACATACCCAAGAATTAAAGATATGCTACGTGGTCAACGATTTCAAGGCCCAGAAGAGGCAGTCGAAGCTTACAAATCGGCCGTTTCGACTATATCCACTTCAGACTGGAATTACTGTTATAATAATTGGTTTGATAGAATGCAAAAGTGCATCGATTGTCACGGAGAATACTTCGAAAAACAATGAAAGTAAATATTGTTGTATTATTATTGTACTTTTTTCTATTCCCGATCATTTCGGTGTGGCCCTCGTACGTAGCAGTAAAAGCAGACATTTTTTCTTTTCTTCAGGGTTCTTACACAGGCTTCTTAAATTTTTCTTTTTAATCTTTTTAAAATAACGATGGAAAAAACTGTCAATTTGTTTAGTATAGGGTCTTTTGTCTATTCCTCTAGTTTAAACCCATAGACTATATGGCGAGTATTTCATGTATGAAGATTTTCACCCGTAGTTGAGACCATTTAGCATTATGTAAGTCTATATGATATAATTTTCTGTTGGTTTTTGAAAAAATAAAATGCCATCAAAAAAATAACTTGTAAAAATACCAATTCTTGCAACTCAGTTCTTCTACCGTAAAAAGCTGTGAGATCCATGTAATATCAAGTCGGTTAATTTATTTAGTCCCTATTTAAGGGTCGTTCTGTCTTAAGTTATTACGTAATTAGATAACTTAACTACATCTTATAGAGACCATATCAATATTAAAAATCTTATGTTTTAAATTATTAGTTTGACGTGGCAATCAAAAATGGTCCCGTTTAAGTTCTGAGAAAATTTAACTATCACTTGTCTCCTACTCTACTAGGAGATCCAATTTTATTCCATATTTAGACCTATCGTTAAGGACGACTTTTTAACATATTTATTTTAAGAGTGTTCTTTTCAGCAGTTGAGGTTAGATTTATTTCTCTTGATTTTTTCTCAACATGTCATTCTTTAGTCGCCGTTTATATCTCTTGTTCGCAAAAACATATTGTTCGACCCCAATCTTTGCGTTTCATAGGTATCAAGTGATCCTTTTAAAAAGTTCTACAGATACATGGTCTTGGTAACCTACTAATAAAAATTACCCCCGTAGTACCCCCGTAGTTACACCAATTTTTACATCGTTGAGAAAATTGTGTTTAATCAAAATTATAGGCTTCCAAACAAAAAAAAAGTTTTGTTAAAATCGGTTCAGTAATTCTTGCGTGATGCTCAAACGAACCTGTAAACAAACAAACAGACAGACATAAATAAAAAAACCGGTCAAGTGCGAGTCGGACTCGCGCGCCGAGGGTTCCGATATACCTATAGTATTTTTGGAAGCAATAAAGTCCATTTTCAGGACCGCAAAACTAAATTTGTTTGTAAAGGTTTTTTGCAGATTTCTGAAAAACTGTGCAACTTAGAAAGATCGTTTTATTTTTGCTGTAAAGTTTACATAAACCTCTGTCAACTGTAATTAATTCAGATTTTCCCTTACTCAAACTTCGGAGATAAGGGGGGGGGAATGGTATTTTTTTTGACATTTTTCATCATAACTTGAAAACTAAGAAACTTAAAAAAATACAAAAATATATTTTAAAATGTACAAGTAAAGCCCTTTCATATGATACCCCACTCGACCTAGTAGCGACAATTTGAAATTTGGCCCCCCCTTTTTTGGCCCCCTTTACATTAATAATCATACTTTTTTCAAAAAAATTTCATGTGCAATTAAGTTGGGCAACTATATTCTAAAACTATTCCAAATTTCAGCTCGATAGCGTAAGTGGTTGCTGAGATATAGAGGTGTGACAGACAGACGGACAGACAGACAGAGCGGCACCATAAGGGTTCCTTTTTTTACCATTTTGGTATCGGAACCCTAAAAAGAACTGTGATTTGGATTCATGGCCATCAAAATAACATATCCTGATATTTTTTCGTAAACTTCCTAAATTTCGACTAAGTTGAATTACAATTTTATAGTAGTATAATTATTAACTTAGGTAACGTAACACTGCTCGTCTGTTTTATAATGATTTTTTATATTGTACTCTGCTACTTACAATATTCACCCTGTTACCCCATAATTCTGTTTGCCGTTAAGTGCAGTAAGTAACAAAAACGACGTGTATACTCGTATTGTATGTATTAAACAAAGACAAAGACTTTTTCGAACATATAGAGAAGAAAAGAATCATGGGGTCAGTAGGGAAAACATTACCACAAATTATTGCAAATTTGACCTCAGTCCTTGAAGAATTACACGATGATTTAAAGAAAAGAAATGGCAAACTGGCAATGGGTACTACGACATGGAAAATTTTCTGGTACAGGGAAGAAATTTTTGGGAAAATCTAAGTAATTTTATTTTAGTTTGTTGATTTATGTAATCATTATTTTATTCACACGAAATAATTACCTTAAGAAAGCTAACCATTATTTTTGATAAGTAACATGTTTTTATAACTTTGTAACAAAATAAATGTGTATTAAAGCGGCAGATTTTATTCGGGGTTCCGTAGTCAAAAACGAACCCTTATCGTTTCGTCATGTCTGTCTTTCTGTCTGTCCACGGCTTAGCTCAGAGACCTTTAGTAATATAAAAATTTAATTTGATACGGGTATACATATTAGTCACGCCGACAAAGTAGTTAAATAAAATATTATAAAAAAGATATTTTTGGAGTACCTCCCCTAGACGTAAAGTGGGGATAAAAAAAATATTGTGGAGTGTTATTAAATAGGTCTTTAAGAACATTGTATTTTATAAAATATTTTTGATTTAGGGATCAGTTTGCGAAATATTTAGTTAAACGGTTGATATCAGAAGCGTGAAAAATATTACAATGGTAGCATATATGATATATTTAAAATGATAATTATCACAGCTATAAGACTTGACAGGTTAACGTGTTAGTCAAAATATGGAAAATAATAGAATTAGTAATCAGGCGCTGGACCTCGCTGTTCGTGAAGAGGGAAAAAAAAACATAATTATTCCTAGAGCAAATACGGAACCCTTACACTGCGCGTGGCCCGACATGCACTTGGCCGGTTCTTTAGATTACGTCGTATCGCATTTCGCATCTGTACATAATAGAAAGATGTGAATCTGACCTAAAAATAATTTTATCAGCGACGACGACTGCTCTACCTAGATATAAGATAGAATTGGCGAAATTAATTGATATATTCAAACAAAACCGAAAATCAATGCCAATAACTGTAAGTGCCATGTGAATTTTATCAATCAAGCCCACCAAAATGAAGTGGCTCGTTATCTGCCGTGCGGTTGTTAAAATCAATCACTTGGACTGGTTTATGCTACGGTACGCGATCATCAACCGAATACAATTTTCAAAATTATACCATTATGTATTTTCGGATATACATCACGTTTCTAATGACGACAAAGGGCTGACTAAGTTAGGCCGATCACTCACGAGTTTAGTAATTAAAAGAATACGATGATTGAACTTGAGTTTTATTTTAGTAAAAAAAAAAAATAGTTTTTACGATATTAATATCTTTCGACACTTACTAAAACAAAACTTAGGTATAACTCAGAAGTTGGGGCCATCCAGTGCGTAATTCTTGTGATTTGAAAGCAAAAATAGTTACCTTTACGAGTATTCATTACATAGTTTCTTCCGATTCTTGTAGTATCACAAATCGACGAAAATATTGTTCTCATCTGATTGTGTTTGTTTGTTCAGGTCCTGATGCGGGTCTGTTCACCAAATATCCACGATCATGTGGGCTTACATCATGGCAGCGTTACGCAGCGGCTCCAATCATAAACGAAGTGCCAACACCATTGCCAACAAAGACGAACAAATTGTTTCGTAAGTACAAAAAAGTTTTAATAATTGTGACCTCAAATACGATTTCATTAATATGGTTTCCGTACAGCCATGCAACCCAGCAAAATTTTATTGACAGGCCGCCTCTCAAAATCATTTATCGTGTACGGCAAGTGCACTATAGTTTTTGTACATAAATAAGATAATAATTGACTGAAAAATACATTTTATAGAAAAGAATGGATTATAAATACAAATGAACTACTTACATTTTTTAAATTATATTTATTTACTTACAATTTACTCATTTGGATGACAATTATCTAGAAGAAATTATCAAGAATAAAATATAAACTTACTAGAGCCTTTTAACAAGGTGTTTTTAAGGTACATTTTGTGTACGCCGTCGTCTTTGAGCCCTGATGGGTAGCCAATTAATTTTTGTTGGATATGTGTTAATTAATATAGTGGATATTCAAACAGATAATGAAAATAAATTGTACTCATACAAAAAGTTTCTCTTTTTACTTTTTGTTTTTGCTTTATCATAAAAACGGTGATCGTGCAAGCTCAAAGTTGGTTTGACTGTACAGCGTGTAACGGAAAGGTGTGATAACACTGTCCATAAAACTGAACAACTTTTCCCAAGGCACATAGGTCATATCATAGACCTTCCAGAAACGAAACTGAACATCTGATAGCGCATTTTGTATGGGAGGTCAAATTTGGTTTATCGCATTTCGAGCAATGTTTCTTGGGAACAGTTGTTCAGTTTCATGGGCAGATTCACACCCACCAGTATTATCACACCTTTCCGTTGCAAGTTATATAAGAAAACAAAAAGAACTGCCAAATACGAATCGAAATCGCGGCACGGTGGGTACATGAGATTTATACATCTGAAAATGTGCGTTACCAATATAAAAAAGTTAAAGATATCGGCCATAACTTCAAATCAACATTGTTTTAGCACCCTAAAACTTAAAAACGTACTTTTAAAAGCAAATATTTTTTTAGGAAGTAGGTACATAACTTTTGTTAATTTGCAATGGTTTGTACATAGCTTGTTTTAATAAAACAAAGCAAATTAAATTTGATGTGTTTACTTCAAATCGTTGAGGAGTTTCTTTAGCTATCCCCCTTAATCTGATCTACTTATCATTATTATGCTTATACAGGGTGTTTGAAAGCTGGGTGGGTACAAAGCCCCAAGGAGACCACTTAGCGCAATATTAAGCCATATTTGTCTTAGACGAAGTAGGACATTTATTTTTTTATTATCACTCATATTACTATTAATTGCTAACAGTGCTAAGTTTTGGTTTGTCATATTTTTTTTTTATTATTATTATTATATATAAGACAGGCAGCAATTTGCTGATGAGTCCTTCAGTGCTGGTTTTTATAAATATTAATATTCATTATAATTATTTTATTATTATTATTGTTCATAAGAAGCACAGTTGACACACAGTCTTTCACTGATGGAGCCGAAACAACATCGTCGGAATATTTGTTTCATATACTAGCAACTCGATTAGTAAGGAAGTGGTGGGCGACGTTCGTGTTTGCATGAGTGTGGTCGATTTGCAGGTTGTACTCCTGCTGTGTTCTTGATTTCATTGAGTACATCTCTGAGATGGGCAGATTATACTTTGAAGTAAGAATTTTATATGTCTCGATCAGATCTCCTCTTAGCCTTCTATGCTTTAGAGTAGGAAGGTTGAGAACTTCCACTCTTTGCTCATATGTTTTTTCCTTAAACAAAATGGTATCTTCGTGGATTTTCTCTGAACACTCTCTAATAAGTCTATGTACTTGCAGAAGTAAGGGTTCCACACCTGAACAGCATATTCAAGTAGCGGTCTCACAAAAGTTTTGTATAATTTGACAAAGACTTCCTCTGTGATGTGTTGGAAGGACCGTCTTATAACATACAGAAATGAATTAGCCCTTTTCACTATCATGCTGACATGTTCACCCCACTTTAGATCTTTCGTTACTTAAAAGCCCAGGTCTTTTTGTGAGTTGACAGCTGTGATTGCTTGATCTTCAATCGTGTACTTAACTTGGGGGTTGTTGCTGCCAAGATGGAGGACTGAACACTTTGCAACACAGTTTAATAATCCATTCTTTCTTACAAGTGTGTAGCCTGTTGATATCTGACTGCAATTTAACGGAGTTCATAATGGGGTTCCCAAATAATTTCCCATCGTCAGCAAAGAAACTGGACTGAGACTCAATAATGGCGATCAGGTTTGTGATAAAATACTGAACAGTGTTGGAGCCAAAACAGATCCTTGAGGAACACCACTGAACACATTTTTCTTTGGAGACACAACACTCCCTAATCTCACTTGGTATGTTTTATCGCTTAAGTAGTCTTTAATCTATTGTAATAAGTTACCACGAATACCAAAGTGCTCCAATTTTATGAACAATCTTTGGTGGGGAACCTTGTCAAATGCACGTTCAAAATCGATGACGTCTTCTGGATTGCGGTTGTCTAACTGGATTACCCATTCGTGAACAGATGTTAGTAAATTAGCACAGTGAATATTGGCCTATAGTGTAGCTCCATTAATTTACTTTATAGCATCGGCCCATATTATTGGCTTATGTCATCTGCTCTGTTTATTCGGCCAGTGATCATAGGCTTTCCAGGCTGTATCTCATCTGATCGAGTTTCCGAAAATTTCAGGACTCATTGCTTGCATGTAGTAGAGAGCCTGGTAAAAAATTTATGCTCCGGTTGGAGCATTCTGTGCCAGCACCACAATTCTAATGTATCTATCCTTCCTGAATTTTGACCTTTAAGACTGGGCTCTAATTGTGAGAACACTTTTTCCCAGAAAGCTGAACTGGCAGGGACGGGTCCGGGTTTGATCACCTGATACAGTGCTTCTGGATATTTTAGTAGAAATATCAATCTGAGCAGAATTAATACGAGGAAAAGAGTCGGACTCGCGCACTGAGGGTTCCGTACAAACCAAAGGAAGTTATGGTATTTTTATTGCTAAAAAAAAATTTTATGTGATGTAACTAAAAGTAAAGTTTTTCGGAATTTTTCCTTTATGTGTGCTATATAACGTTGCTTCATGCCAAATTTCAAGATTCTAGGTCGACTGGAAGTGTCATTTAGCTTGTGATTCCCTTGCGAGTAGTTGCGAGTTTCTTCTTTTGATTGCGTTGACATAGAAGTTTAATTTTCTTGATTGTTAGCAAGAGACTGGTAAATTTTATAAGGCTTTAATATTTACTATACAAAAAAAACGTTATAATTGTCTCGTTTGGAGAATATGAATATTTTTTTTGTTAAATACATATCTTTATTTTTATAATTGGTTTATTAAAATACATGTGTATAAATGTAAAAAAAAAATTACTTTCAAAGTCTTAGCATAGTCATGTGACGATTTGGAAGCTTGAAAATTTTGTGGGAGGATGTGACTATCCGACCATTCCTGCTTGGGTTTTTAAACACTTGCTGATGTACATGAAAACTTTTTTGAATTTTTATATCGACTGGTTGTATTGTATATTTATTTAATGGCATCACATCTCATTGTGACTGGTTGTGAACTTGGAGATGTTTCAGTTTAAGTGACAGCTCGGTGTCACCGACTTTTGAAGTTGACCGACGGTCGGCCGGGCGGATCTCTACCTTCTGGGGGAAACCCCAATTTTTTTTATTAAATTCCCCCATTTCAGACTACGCTTTTAACTTAACAGGTCTATTCATGTCATCAAGCCTCTACTTCATGTCCGGCCTAACCCGACAACCTTTCGCTTCATTTATCCGAAACTATCTAAATAATACGATAAATATTTTTTTTTTGATAATCTAAATAATATACAAAGTGGATCCCGAAAAGTGTTTTCATTATTCCTAAAATACAACTGCCAACAAATGTGCCAACTTATATAGGTACAACTAGTATCATAGGACCTAGAATGGGCCGGGTAGAATACCTTCACGCGTTCCTGAGAAAAAGCGCCTTCACAGACAGACAGACGGACAACAAAGTGATTCTATCACGATGATGATCATGAAATCACGATCAAATAGCCAATATTACTATTTAAAATTAATTTATATAAATGTGAATTTAATGCAACCTTAAATCTTATATTGACTGGACTATATAAAATGTCACCTCAGTCATGACGATGATAACAACGACCGCAACAACAATAATAACAATGCCAGCGCTATACTGAGAAAGTCCTGTTGACGATACAGCCACAGGATACAGGACTTTCCCAGTCGGAAATACATTAACACATGAAATAATACCTAGACTCGTGAAATACCAGACTCTGGAATAGTTACAAAAATTTGACCGCATATTGATGTACTTTTTGCGTAAAGGTCGCGTCCTAAAAATGGTTCTTAAATAGGAAATAATTATCAATTATTTAATTAGAACCTACTTCTGACACCACAACTTTCGAGAAGTTTACCTAGTTTTCGACCGGTATCATCTATAGGGAGCTCCCTGTCCTGTAGTGGACGTTTCATGGGATGTTATGATGATCATCCGTAGTCTGTGAAAAGAGGGACGAGGAAAACTAAAGAAAAGGTTTTGCTTCTGATCCAAAGGTTATTTGTTAATGCAATGTCCCCCTGCCCACATACTGAAAAAAGTTGTCTCTCGAAAATATTCTTTCTGAAGAAGCTTAAAAGTAGCTTAAAGTTAAGTGATCACTAGAATGCAAATCGCAGGAACAAGCCATGAGAGCCAATAGTCCATGCACGTAGTAACACTATAGAATTATCTTACACATTTCTAGCTACCCGGAAGATATTATGACTTAGTAGGGTCAAAATTTCAAGTTGACGGAAATAAGGTTGTAAACATCCAAGAAAATCTGTGCAAAGACAGCATTACACATGCTGTCTTTGCACAGATTTTGGGGTTTCACCGACAGCTCCAATAACAAATGGGAGTGTGGTACCTCCCCACAAACAATGGAACACCTAACCTCCTGTCCCGCATGTCCAGACACATGTACGCGAGATGACCTTTTTAAAGCCTTAAATCATGCAGTAAATGTGGCACCGTTCTGGGCTACAAAAAATTAAATATGTGTAATTGGTCAACACGCTAAGAAGAAGAACGCGGCGCATTAGTACAGTCAGACCACCGAAAATGATTCCGACTCGCACTTGGCTGTTTTTTATTTGTCTTTTAACTTTAGAGATTGTGCTCAATCATTCTAGGTTTGTATTTGCACGTCTCAGCTTTTTCACGATATAGAGCAAAATCAAACAAAAAAAATACAAATAACACGGTTTTCGTATGGGTAGGTACGTACCCCATAATTTATTAATTATAATTTTTTTTTTCATAAAGAATTTTTCTTTAGGTACCACGGTGGAAAAGTATTCATCTTGCCAGGTCATGATTCGCCGACACCAGGTCCATCCGGGGTTACATCACAAAGCGTGTCGTCTCCGCGCAAGCAAATAGAACACAAAATTGAACCAGGAGATGGAATCGAAACTTTAGACGAGGTGAGTAGACTATTATGAAAAAACTTGTCCATTCATTACGTTAAGAAATGTAATAATACTGAAGAAAAGTACAGAAAATTCAATGCAACAATGCTTAACAAAAAGTCTGCATGGACTTTAAGACCTGATGACAATATCCTGATCCAAAAAGATTAGGCAGAAAAAATCATGTTTGGTTGTCAAAAGTTTCATCAAAATGAAATCTTCAATAAAAACCCATGTAGGCTGAAGCTGATAACACGGTCGTATACAAAGTTATCTATAGGTAGTTGTTGAAGATTGTTTAGGCAATAAGTGTTTGGAAACTTATGTAGATGTGAGCTTTCTGAATAAAATATTAATAAAATGCAATAAGAGAGTCCTTTTTCTATAACATCTAATGTTTAATACAAGTAGAAAATTAAATTGACAAATTACATTTAGTTCACCTAAAATATATATTATAGTAGGTACAGTGAAATACATTGAAATGGCTTTAGTTCAGCGGACAAATTTGTTACATAATGCAAAAAACACGACAATGCCACCAAAAGAAACATAATAACATATAGGTTTTGAGAAAATACACAAAACTAGCATGCAGCGTAATGAAACAAAAAAAAGCCGGTCAAGTGCGAGTCGGAATCGCGCGCCCAGTGTTGCGATATACCTTTAGTATTTTAAGAAGCGATAAAGTAATTGTTTAGGACAGCACAAAATAAATTTGTTTGTAAATGATTTTTGCAGATTTATAAAAAACGGTGCCACTTAGACAGGTCGTTTTATTTTTCCTGTAATGTATACATAAACGTCTATCGAATATAAATATGTTAGATTTTCTTCGAAAATAAGGGGAGGGGATTGGTATTTTTTTAAACATTTTTCATCATAACTTGAAAACTACGAAACGTAAAAAACATCAAAAACGATTTTGGAATGCTCAAGAAAAGCCTTTACATATGATACACCACTCGACCTAGTAACGACAATATAACCCTTCAAAATTTTAATTTAGACCCCCCATTTGGGCCCCCGTTATAATAATAATAATATTTTTATAATGCTTTCATTTGCAGTAAAGTTGGGCAATCATATTCTAAAACTATTCCTTTCAAGTCGATAGCATGAGTGGTTGTTTGGATATACAGGTGTGACAGACAGACTTCGAACCCTGAACCCTTATAGAATTCGCACTATAAGGGTTCAGTTTTTACCATTCTGGTTCAGAACCCTAAAAAGATAAATTTTTACTAGCATCGCAGTTTGCGGAACCTCAAATCGAAACATATTAATCTTATCAGAATTTACTGCCATGCTCGGTCAATAAGAACAAAATTTAATCTACTATCTCTATTTATTACCTTTATTCATTTATTTTTCGCTCCATATTTGTAGTATAATAAGTACATATAGAGAGCAAATTAATATCTTTGTACTAACCGATGTGTAAGACAAATTTCAGAGCTTAATTAATGATTCCGTGCCTACGTATGATAGTTTTTTTGTTTTGGGTCTTATTTATAAAGGTAAATCAGAATATAAAGGTAAACAAGGATGTTGGCTAATTCAAGTTTTATATAATTATGTCGCAGGTATATTTTCAGAGCCGTGATATTATAATTTCACTAGTGAAATTATAATTTCAGGGCTCTGTATTATTAAAATAAATTCGTGTGGTACAACGCACGTTGCGTCTGTGAGTACAAGTTACGATAAAAATACAAAAATATTGATTAAAAATTTTCGTTTTCTGACTTAGTATTGTATACAAACAAATAAAAAAAAACAAAAGAAATGGCATCATGGGGAACAAAACAACAATTATCTGATTTTCCAATAATTGACACGATGGAAAGCAATTCACGCAGTGTACCATACCAATTGGTGCGGTAAGCACGCCAACGTCATCACATATTTACTAACCTTATAAAAAATTTAAATCATTCAAAATTATTAGTACTTCAGAAATAGTCCCGTGGAAACACAAACCACAAATCAAATCAATACAATAAATACGAGTAGGTACTATGATTTACTAATACAGGGTGTTGGGTGAACACTTTGTTCCTTCACGTCACTTCTGCCCACGTCAAGAATATTTTACTTCCCATGCCAACCGATCCCAGCAACTGATTATTTTATGAAGATAAAATTGGTAATTCGTCAGAGTGGGACCCTAGTCGAAATATCTTTTTTTTTCTGTATTTGAGCTCACGAAATGAACTTTCAGTTCATATGCTACATTTCTTTCGTTGTTTGGTTTGTGGTAAAGAAAAATACGACTAGGAGATATATTTTGCACATGTACCTATATTATGATGAAATTTTAAACGTTGATTGATCTATAGCATGAAATAAAACTAAACACAATGTCTGGGGGTAATTATAATTATATTTAAAGTCGTGTAAAGCCTTTTTAAGCTTTTAAGCTCTCCAAAGGTAAAATCTGTATGCATCAGGCATAATCCTGCGAGTTTGGAAATTGGCAAAATGTGTTTTGACTTGCATACAAAATGATCGGCTGACCGGTACAATTAGTATTACGAGTCTAAACAACGTTTAGACAAGTCTCAAACTGCCAAATTAAGTTTTTAAGGATCTACCTTCGCCAATACCTACTACTTACCTCCAATACCACAGTAATATACATAATTGTTGACGACCCTTAATGCTTGTTGCTCGTCAGACGAACGAATAATAACGATTCTTACTCGTGAATTCCATAAAATTTGATTCAGGTGGTTTTGGTTTTTGGGGACATTCGATCTCTACCACCTTTTCAATAATTAAACACAGACTAGTTATTTGTATTATTCTGATATTTTACACCAAATGTATCAAAAGAAATTAAAAACTTTCAAAAAGAATATCACTAATAAGCGCAATTTATTCAATTTTCTCGAATGTGTCAGTCAGTGGATACTTAATAAAAATCATCTTTTATTGATGTCGGATATACTCGTACATACTGTTCCAAGTTCATATATTTTGGTTTTTTATCAAGCAGAGACAAGTGTTTGAGATTGATGTTGAAATGCACTCACTATTGTCCACTAGCCAAAAGGACCTACCTTTACTACCTTCAGACTCCAAATCAATTTGAGTATCAGCTAGTATTAAAACGAGCGCAGCAAGGAGTTCCAATTTCTTTGATTAAAACAGGTTATAAACTGGATCGAGACTCACCTTCTTTGTTCCCATATTGTCATGGAGCTGGTGATTCCGAGCGAAAAGAAAACACAAAAGAGGACACAATAAATACACTAAGGAAAACAAAAGGAAAATAATATTCTGTAAAAAATCCAAAACCCAGAAAACCGCCCCCTGCACAAAAAGCTCGTATGGATGGAAGAAAGAAGGTGACACTCTTTCCAGTTTGGAGTAATATTCCTACTGTCGCTGCATCGTGTCAAGTAACGATTAAGTGTGGATGCAAACAGAAGTGTTCAAGAACTGTAGTTGCATAAAAAAATCAATAAACTTCACTGCTCTTTGCAAGTGTTCTTGTAAGAAACTTCTAGCAATCCTACTAATTCGCCAAACCGATTTCAATAAAAATTTTTACAAAAATAGTAAGAATTATGGAAAAGTACATAAGCTACTTTTAATTGCATAAATAAAAATTGAAATAAAAATAAAGTTAAATAGAAGATGAAGGTTTGTATGTGAAACCGATTTAATAATTTTGCTATAACGCTTTTACGGCTATTTCGCTGAACCGATTTTAATAAAATTTGGTATGAAGATAGTGTAAACTATGTAAAAGGACACAGGCTACATTGTATTGCAAAACTAAAACATAAAGGAGCTGAAATATGGGATGTATGTGGGATGAATATGGGGCACAAACTCAGATTTAGATAAATTTTATTCAATGTAGATTCTTTACAGAATACTTCTTGCATAATACAATGTAAATAGAGCGGGTCTACCTCCGTTTCAGATCGTGCTACGAGTATGTCAGCGTAAAAAAAACAGCGAGAAACCACTGCAGCACGGCTTATTTTAAGAATCGGCTTTTTACAATAAGTTTCTTGTGTTTCGCTGGAATATCTGAGCACCATACGTTTTTGTCATTGATGTAGTCATCTAATTTACAATATTTTTTGTTAATAACGTTTGCTTTACACATTCTTTAAACTTTCTCTCAGGTAATTGCACTACATTGTCAGGTATTTTGTTGTAGTATCGTACACACAGACCAATTAAAGACTTTTGCTAATCTAGTAAATGGTTGATCCAAGTTTTTACAATTCCAAAATTTTTAGGTAACATAGGAATATTCTTCCTAGCATACATAATAATTTCATAGATAGGTATATTGGCATGGCACTGTCATAAATGTTGATCTCCTTAAACGGTTCTCTCGGGAAGTCACGAGTCTTCAGACAATGAATTGCTTTTATAGCCCTGTTTTGTAAAAAGAATGCTCAATGAATATCAGATGCCTGGCCCCAAAGCAGTATGCCACAAAACATAATGCTATGCAAGCAAAATAAACCAGCCTCTCAGTAGCTACATCAGTAAGCTGTCTGATTTTTCTGACAACATATGCAGCCAAGCTTAATCGACCAGAGAGAGCCGTTATATGAGGGTCCTATTAAAGTTTAGAGTCTAGTGTTAACCCTAAGAAAACTGTTCTATTAAGAAAATCAAATGCTTCATTATTCAATAACTACTACGTTATGTGAAGTATAGTACCTTACATTTGGTAGTGCAAATTTAATACATTTAGTTTTTTGGCGTTTGAATCTGTCCAAGTGCATCATTCACCTCATTTTAATTCTGTGATTTTCTACTTACATTAAATGTTAATAATATACGAATAATATCGTCCCATCAGAAAATAACACAATCTTCAACAGATTCTTCACCACAAAAGGTAGGTCATTAATATAAATAGGGAATAAAAAAGGCCCTAGTACCCTCCAAGTTTCGGGTTTGTGAGTCGGTCAATCAATCAATCACAACTCAGCTGGGGGGGAAACCTAGGATAGTCATATAGGGTAACAACTAACAAATGAAGCTATTTATTTAATATTTATTTCCGATTTCAGTTTTAGGCCTAGCAACCTATAAAGCAATAATTGCATTAAAACATTTATATTTGCAACAAACTTTAAGCTACTTGGCAGTTTAATCTGCAGGAGGCTACTTCTAGGATTACACAGAACACGGAAGAATCTAGCGACGATTCTAGGCCGTGGAGGATTCAATTCAAACGAAAAGAAAATTACAAAGGGGGTAGATCGTGGTCAAAAGCAAGCCCATTGACAAGAAAAATAGAACATAAACAGAGTTAATTATTTTTAAGAATTAATGGAGTCTTCTTATGAAATGCCACGTTTGCAGAAACAGGTTCGACGATAAGTAAAATTATACTAAAAACATGAATTAGTTGCACTCAATTTACCATAAATTACCTACCACAAGATTGGTATTAAATAAATGTAACGAAAATAGTTCTTAATATTTACTAAACTTTAATTTGGACTGTTAGAAAATAAAGATTATTAGATTTTTTAGTAAAAAATTAAATATTGAGTCCTGTGAAATCTACTGTGACCCTTGGTATTACTCTAGATAACAAGCTACAATGGGGACCGCATACTAATAAATTGTCGAACAGACTCAGTTCTGCCGCATACGCAGTGAAAAAAATAAGAGCTCTGACGGATATAGACACCGCACCGCAAGCTTAGTCTACTTCAGTTATTTCCCTAGTCTCATGTCATATGGCTTGTTGTTATGGGGTCATGCTGCGGATACAAACAGCATTTTTATACTACAAAAGCGAGCTGTTCGTGCAATTTACAAATGAAGCCTAGAGAGTGTCTGAGATATAAATTTAAAGAGATCAACATTTTGACTTTTGTGTCGCAATACATTTATTAAAGTTTAGTGTATGTCAAACGAAATATATTTTTTTTACAGAAATATTGACAGACCCACATTTTTACTGTCGCTTCTTTTTTTCCCACATGGCGCTACTCTGTTTGTAAAGCGACGTAAATGTAACTGACGTCATTAAGAGATTTTTAATATCCTACAATAAATAAAGAATATTTTGATTTTTTGATTAAGATTTTCAAAAGGGCTTTTTTTTCTCGTATAACCTTACACCATGATTAGAGGATGGGATGAATAAACTTTTTTTTCGGCCCATGTTTATTCAAAAAAGTTGTTCTATTTTATGGTCTTAGTAGTATTTCAAAAATAGTGACAAAGAATACTATTTTTGACGTTAATAGTAAAATCCTTGCAATTTAATGCATTATATAGGTACTTTAATGCACTTTATTCTGTAATTTTAATCTACCTACTTTAGTCATAAATTATTTCTTATAATAAAATTATTTTTTTTACGTTAAAAAGAAACAAAAAACAGATTTTCGTGTCTCTAGTCTACTAAACTCTAAAATAAAAATACTGCCTTCGTAACGGCAGTTAGAAGGAAAAGATGTGAAGCAATGACTAAGGCAAGCGCCAGATAACAAGTATGTACTCGTACCTAAAGTTTGTTTCTTAAAGTAGGTTTTTTTGTGGTGTACTTAAGTTAGATAACGTTTTAAGAAAAGATTAAATAATATCGTTAAGTACGAGTATAAACAAGTATGTTTGTAGTAGAGTCATGATGTACGGCCAGCTTGTCTCTTTATGTGCGACGAATGTATAAGGCATTGTTACCTTTTCCCTTATGTTAGCGAAATAAGGAACGTGAACTTTTATCATCGTAGTCTGTTTTTGTCCATAATTCACTTTGCAGAACCGCTGGTGAACAGCTTTTAAAACATACCCTTAGTGCGTGTAAGAATTCGCACGTTTAGGCTCCTGTACCAGCGACGTGCCGCCGCCCGCATCCCTTCTATGCAGCGGATTTGAGCGCAAAATTAAGTTCGTTGTAATAAAAGTAAGGAAATTTCAAAGGAAAAATCTGATTCATCATAAACATTATCTCCGATTTCGAGTTAATAGGTCAATGGGAAGTTAAAAAATTCTTCGGAATAACACAAAAAATACTGTTTTCCTTGTGGTGCCGGCAAAAATAGTACCAATCAACCTATCTCTACTCGTGGATGTCGTAAGAGGCGACTAAGGGATGGTAATCTAGAGGATGGGCAGCAGCATCCTTTTGTGTATCGTAACCATCTGTAGCATGGCTACATAAATTCTTATTATTATTTTTGATGATTCTGGCCGGTTTCCTCTCTATGGCGCGCTAAATTTTGAATTTGTTTTTTATTTTCGTGGTGAAAAATAATAAAAATGGACACTCTTGTTTGTATTTTTCTGCTACATAGTTTAAGTAACCAAAAAAAAATTTTACACCACAAATTAGTACTACCAGAATATAATACTTATAAAAGGAAAATATACGAAAAAATTCTTTCGAACCAGATTTAACTTAAAATAATGTAATAAAATAATGTCTTGGTCTATCATTTCCCATTTAATCAGTAATTTATTTACGAATTGTACCGTGGTCTTCGCAGCAGCCCGTCGCTGTGCAAGCTGCGTTCCACGGGCTTACCCCTTGGATTTGGGAAATTACTAATCAGCTAGCGCTCCCGTAGAGCTGCCATGGCTGCCATAATACCCTCCTGAACCAGATCGAATTCACCTAGCCGAGTCAAAGAAAATCAATTTACTGGAAGCAGCATATTCTTGACATTATAATCTTGACATTTCATTTTTATTTAATTATTCAATACTTTTGAGTATTGTTTATTTTATTAGTTAATTTGCCATATTTTATTTATTTTGACTTTGAGTATTTTTATGACTATAAAGATGATTTTGTATTTGCCGCCTTTTGACATGTTTGTAATTCTGTTTTGATTATTTTTTGTTTTCATATTATTTGACGATCATATTATTCATTGACATCTGAACAATTTATGTAATTTTGAATGTGATAGTATGAAATAAATCAATTTAATCTAATCTATTAAAAGTCATCTTACGAAAGTTTTGGTAGACTAGAAAACAGAAGTTTGTAATAGTTAGCTCAAATTTATCAGAACCCTATATCATGTTCTAAATTTTCTCTTGACTGTGTTTCTGCCACGTTATTGTCTGATGGGTTACTGAACCTTGAAATTGATCCTAAAATTGGTTTCCCTGAAAGACAAAATTATGATTTTGGTGGAACCTTAAATCTACACTCTTTTAGGGTTTTGAAACCATTTGAATAAAATCTTATACTACTTGTTTTAAAATTGATTGTTTAATTTTAAAAATTATTTTTTCAACTATTTATTTTTTTTACAGTGTTTTACATAAAGTAAGTATTATTTGTACGGTGCCAACCGCAGTGCTAACAAGCGTGGTGAGTATGATACTTACCCTCCACAATATCTCAGCAAAAACTGGGATGCTTGAGGTAGTTCCCTGTCCTGCGTGAACGTTTCATGGGATGATACAAGATGATGACTGTATATTTCTACTCAACAAGCTCTAAACAACGATACCCCACTCAACGGGATTAGACAATTTTTTTTCGCGCACCTTTTAATTGTATAAGTTTCCCTCTTAAGGCTTGGGGTTATCAAAGTACTGTAAAAATTTGAAAACTGTAGCTCTAACAGTTAGGCTGTAAAACCTGTGTGTCAGACAAATGACGGGCACGTCAGTGACAGCAATGGCGCTCCGTTAGGACCCTTCTATCCGTTTTCAGGAAAACGGATAATTCATTAAAGTTTATATATTTCACACACGTATTACATAACAAGCACATGCAAATCGGGGTTCACACTATTCTCACAGATCAAAACAGCATCAATAAAAATTTAAAAAGAGATCGCACTTTCAGATAATCGGCCCTACACTATCTGTTAAAAAATATAATTATAATGAAAATAAAGACAATCTTAGTTTCAAACCAATAGTTACATTTCTTAGCTTAAAAATAGTTTGCCTGGTGATACTAGCACAACTTCCTTTAAAACCGCTGGGACACAAGCTTCAGTGCCAGGATCCGCTGGTATGACGTCATCAAAATCCTGGCACTTTTTTAATGAAACCGATCATGCATTTGTGGTATTCAATGAAAGGGCTTCTTGAGATGATTCTTTTATATGTACAACGTTTTACATTTGAGTCACATCTTTCCTAAAAATAAAAAAATATTCATGTCAAGTTTTAAATCATTTACTTTAAAGGGGAAGGCCTCGGCAAACATACCAAGACCAAATTCAGGACGATCTGAATAAATGCCAGGTTAAAAGTACCTTAAACCGGCGAGCATGTATGAAAGGATTGATGAAAGTTCAGGAAGCAAGGGAAGTATGTCAAGATCGTAGCAGGTGGAGAACTGTGGTTTCTGCCTACCCTGGAACAAGGCGTGATATTATGTATGTATGTATGTCAAGTTTTGGGCTCTTTCTGGAAGGAAATGTCAAAACTATTTTTTGTTAAATATGCACCAAATGGCTTTTTAGAATTAAACAGACATCAACCCATAATCGGGGACATGCCGGTTGGGGTAAACATGTAGCAGCGGCGTGTCATCAATTTATTATCTTTTAAAGGGGGCAATTAACCGTATTACGTTTAGAGGCGGTGGTCGGGCAATCATTATTTACAACGGAAGCTACTGCGACGGGGCGTCATAAACGTGACATCGGGAAGTTGGTTGTTGCGCACTTCTCATGGCCTATTGTTTCGATGGGGCTACCTTGAACACGCACAGACTATCTATTAATTTTGGACTCGACGCTTGCCGCATTCCTGCTTCACCCGCGGAAACGAACACTGCAAAATCGGACTTCTCTCAAACAGTGTGACGTTTTCCCCTAAATAAATTGTAACATACCCCTAATAAATTATACACATCATGGTACGATAGCTAGATTATTTTAATTGAAATTCGTTTGTGCGAACTCTTCGTGACCCAACCTTCTAACAATTACTTTGATACCGATCTATGCTATTCGTCGACGAGTCTTAATGACTCCATTTACTTTGAAGACTAGTGCAAGTAGCCACAGTTGACGGCAGTGCGGAATACAAAGTGTCGTGAGTTTTGACGTGAGTGAAGGGAGAATGAGTCCTGTATTTACGATACATAAGATTCATCTCAGAAACACTGTTCACCCGGTGAGTAAATAATAATAAAATTAATATGAAGAAAATAATGATTAAGCGCATAAGAGGTTACGTAAGAATAATTTTAATTTAACGGTTCTGACAATTTAAGTTAGACATTTAACTGTTTGTTTTATCAGATAAATTATAAATCAACGGCTCTGACAACTTACCTGCGACATAACAATGTCCAGAATCCAAAGCACAAAGCTATTTTTATAGAGCATTTTTTAATTTATTAGATTATAAAAAAATTTGTAAATTACTGGTTATCTATGGATTTTTTTGTTTACCATTTTACGGATTTATTTATTGTTTTTGTTACGAAAACCTATCAGTAACTGATTATCGTTACACTAGTTCTAATTTTTTACTACGAGTTTTTCAATGCGTTTTTATGAGTAATCAAATGCGAAAACAGTCACAAGGGACGCAAATTGAACGATGTTTAACTGTCGTGTCTAGTTTCCAAGTACCTACCTACCCACCACGCCACGCCATGTTTTACTACTATTGAATGAACTTGACATTACGTGTTAACGTTGTGAAAATTCGAAGTGAAAGCATGTTAATGTTCATAAGAGGTTAATTCAAATAGAAAATCTGACTTTACCTAAGCGATGGCGACGATAATTCGAATCACTGATTTCTGAATAATAAATACGATGGATAAATATCGTTCATTTCATCTTAATACGTATATGAATATATCAATCTCAGTTAATACAACAATATAAACATTTCCTGACGCGAAAATGGTGCAATAACTACCCTTTAATTAGATATCCAGTGGCACAATGACAACACGTCGTCCATTAATGAGCCACTCTCTAAACACAGTGCGTATTTCCAATAGCTAAAGTACATTGTTATATCTCATACACAAGCACGTACATGGCATCCAAAACTGATGTCATAAATAGTCAACGTTTGCAATAAAATTGGTTTTATTTCAAGAGACACGTGCGTCAATCAATCATTTCTGGTATCTCTTTGATGGGAGTAGGTAATAAAGTAATAAATATTTTAAAACTGATTATTAACAAATTATGTTGTCAATCATACCCACGTTGAGCCATCTTAGTGATATTATTAAGAAACCATGAAATTACTACACCGTATGTATTTACTTTATAGGTATCGATTAACATTTACGTAGGTATAGGTAAAGCAAAACATTTTTAAGTTGAACTCTGAAATATAACAGAAAAAGAAAAGGGTCTTTACACTCGCACAGTACCGGGATTTAACAGAAAGGTAACAAATAAGAATTGAACAGAAAGATTACAGATGAGGATTTAACACAAAGGTATTAGATTTAAAAGTGTTTGAGAACGGACTTACTACAAATATGTGCACTGAAACATAGCAACATATTTAAATAGGTAATTTGAAAACAAATACAAATTTACACAACTACTACAATTTGTCACGCGTATTAAGAGAGCTACAATAAAGTGGCTAGCTGACAAACCACGGTGAACGAGCTAAATGAACATTACACGAATGGATCAAATCAATAATACTACACCGTTTTGCTAGTCCAAGGCCAAGTTTGCTTAAAAATAAAAATTTACTAGTAAATACTCTTCAAGACAATTCCTAATTTGCTTCTAACATTGTGATGATGACGATAAAAGCAGGATAAAAACTTCTACAGCTCTCAGTTCAGATATGTTATTCGGACCAACTAAATTTTTTCTCAAAAAAATTAAAAGTTCAGTTCTATGGTCATCCAGCTAAATTTTTACACTGATAAAAAGGCCCTGAAAATGTAAAGCTCTTCCAAAACCGTCAAAACTATTGCAAAGTAGAGGGATAAATGTATTATGTGTTGATGGACAAGTTTGTGTATGTCGTAAGTTAGTGTTAAATTACATTGTCGAGTAACCCCAAAACATTTTGAGGATATGGCTTGTATCAATTACCTGATAAATTCATTTTCAATGACCTTGTAAATATTTTTTTTTTTTTTCAAAAATAGTAGATCTGTCACCTAAATTGATTCACTAAATCAAAACGCTTCCAGAATTACTTAAAAATAATATCAATCATCAAATAGATATTGTCACCAAACATGACAAACAAATGTAAAATGTTTAATTAAAAATTCTAATTAAATAATTGATTAATATTATTATTACTTTTTACTATCTATACCCATAACTACGTTCGCGTGAAGATTAGACTTTCAAAGTGTACACAAACGACTGGACCGATTCAAACGGGGTTTTCAATAATATTTGGATTTGGCGCTTGATAATTTGCACTCGTGTAGCTTTTGTTTGAGTGAACCGATCGCAATGTAGTACAGCTTTATGTTGCAATAACTCAAATACATACAAACATAACATCACGCCTTGTTCCCGTCGGGGTAGGCAGAGACCACAGTTCTCCACCTGCTACGATCTTGACATACTTCCCTTGCTTCCTGAACTTTCATCAATCCTTTCATACATGCTCGTCGGTTTAGGGTACTTTTAACCTGGCCTTTATTCAGAACGTCCTGAATTTGGTCCTGGTACGTTCGCCGAGGCCTTCCTCTTCCAACGTTTCCATTCACTCTCGCCTTGTAGATCTCTTTCGTCAATCTTCCTTCATTCATCCTCTCTACATGACCAAACCATCTCAGCATCCCTTTCTCAATTTTAGTCACTACAAATATATTATTGAAAGCCCTGTTTAGATGGGCTTGTTTAAAAAAACCAGCCAAGTGCGAGTCGGACTCGCGCCCTAAGGGTTCCGTACCTATCCACCCTATGATATACTAAAAGCTTTAGATCTTTGGCTTTAAAAATTCCGCGACCATCCAACTTGACCCCTCTTTTATACAAAAGTTCTTGAAACGGGAGCTCACCTTAATTGGTTACTATTAGTTGTGAGAAAAATTTTAATATTTAATGATTTTAGGCTTTTCCCTTTATTTGTACTGTGAGACCTAGCTTCTTGCCAAATTTCATAATTTTAGGTCAACTGGAAGTACCCTGTAGGTTTTGCTTTTTTGCATAAATGTATGGAGATGAGGACATAAAAAGCCACATCTTCTGATTGCGTCGTTGAAAAAAATTTAAATTTTCAGATCTTGAGTGGTTCATGGACCTTAATATTCGTTATCAATTTCAACCTGATACCTCTTCTCGTTCGTGAGAAAAAGGGACTTGACAGACAGACAGACGGCCGGAAAACAAAGTGATACTATAAGGGTTCCGTTTTTTTATTTTGAGGTACGGAACTCTAATTAAAATTTCAGATCTTGTGTGGTTTATGGACCACACAAAGTTGAAATCGGTTTATGTGGAATTTCAACCTGATACCTCTTCTCTTTCGTGAGAAAAAGGGTCAAAAGACAAACAGACAGACGGACAAAAAAGTGATCCTATAAGGGTTCCGTTTTTTTATTTTGATGTACGGAACCCTAAAAAATCAAAAATGATAGATAAGAATGGGTTTGACCTTTTTGCTACGACCAAGATCAAATTTTCGCGCAAGTTTTCATAAAGATTTGGCGACTTTACTATTATACTATATACGAGTACTATTAGCTGACCCGGCGAACTTCGTACCCGCCTAGCACTCAATTTAATTTTACGTTCTGCTATTCTAGGCAAATCATAGATAATTAAAGTTGGTCTTCCCATTCTTGAGTTATAAATGGTGGTAAATATATAGAATGTATAGATTATTATCTTTTAATTTTATTATTAGTTTATTAGTCATTGAACTTTTCCACACTTTTACACTAGGTGTAGGGCAGCAATCGCTGCATGCTTACTCATTTTTACCCGACTGCCCCAAAACAGGACTTCTTTTATTGCTCCATCAACTCTCGTAGATTTTCGATTGCGCGCCCGCTTATTTGAATTTCTATTTGATACCGTCTACATGTTTCAGTTTAGTTATTTAGGTGACGCACTGATGATTCCACTGTCAAACTGTGAAAAAAGTTTTGCGGGTCTATGTGTATCTTAAAAAATAAATACAAAAAAAAATCTGTACAGTAATTATTTTACTCATTTCGCTGTCGTTTTCTTTATTTTTTTAACTAAAAGGTTGTGATTTTTCTCGAAAGCAAAACAACAAAAATTTACTAAGGCACAGTCGCTATGCTACAGGTATAATTTTTGTAAAGAACTCCAATCATCCACTTGCCAATATGCTATGACATATTTTTTGAACTATTACTTAGCTAGCATAAGTTTATACTCGTACTAATATTTTGTGGATCTCTGTCATCTAGGGGGTGATCGTGGTAATTTCAACGATATTACCAAAACAAAAACGTTTGCCTAAAACACTTAGTTAAGACTTAACATGACTTTTGAGGCAAACGTTTTTGTTTTGGAAATGTCGTTGAAATTACCACGATCACCCCCCTAGAATAAATAATAATAGGACCCGTGTGGTGGAAATTGCACCTCCGAAAGGAGGGAAATAATTATCTCCACGAATTATATTAATAAACTGTCCTGGTTTTATTGAATTTTAATACTAACATTAACTAAAAGTGTTTGAGACCGAGTAGTTGATTCAATTAGGAAAGTAAAGCAATGTTGGCCGTGTTGGAAACCTGGATGGGAAACAGATTTTGACGCAACAACTAGAGCTTCAGCTTGAAAACTCTGACAGCCATGCTGGCCAGTAGCCTGGCAAACTAGTACTGGGTCTGGTTCTGGTTCTGGGTTGCGGAGGTTCGAAATACACATAAACTCAGAAATGCGGGCGAAAGGTATGGTTGTCGCATTTGAATAATACTGAAAGACTTACAAAAACTTTACACGGTAAAGAGGCTTCTTCCGAAAACTGAAACTGAATTGGGAAAAGTTATTCAGCCATAACTTTTCCCAAGGAATGTATTTTTGCATTTCGACCTAAGTTTCTAAAGGAAGTTGACTAATATTGACTATGTCATTTTCTTGTGCACAATTTCAGTTTGGTGATATTTATAGCAATTTTCAGTGTAAGTAGTTGTCTGGCAAGAGCAAGATTTGAAGCAAATAGTTGAATGCGTTCAGATGCAAGGGTTGAAGATTGTTCGGAGTTGATGGCGCGTATCAAAATGGTCTGACGCTACGATCATGTTATGGGGCGCTGTCTTTCAGTTCTGTTCAGTTCGACGGTCCGGTCAAACTGGTCCACCAAGAGAATAAACTTTGTTATCTAGGTCATACAATTCAAGATCGCATGACCTAATCTATAAACTGAATTTACGTATATGTTACGTTATTTGAAAGAAAACCATCTAACAAACAATAAAGACGCTGCACTTAGCCTGACACAAATGAAGACTTTTATGTCGTGTAATTTGATGTAATAAAAATTATGGTCCATAACTACAAAATAATTGAAATATGTATCAATCGAGCTTTGGTACACACTGCCAAAGTAATCCGTTAAAAATATTCAGGATGGATAATTTTCTGGATTAAATATATGAATCTTTGTTACAATACACCTTGTTCCTGATGTTATGCATTATCTTTATAAACACGTTAATTTAAAAAAACTAAACTACTTTCCCTAAGGAATTTAGGTTGAAAAACGAATTTAGGAAAACAGAGACATCGGGAAATTAAACCTTTTGGAAAAGGGACATTTTGTGGATGAGACTCGTAGTTTTCAAGTTTAAAAATACCATTAGATAGATACAAATCTATCTGTCCCCCCTTTATTTCAGAAGCTTGCTGAACGGAAAATCTGAATTAGTTAAGTTTGATAGGTTTATGTAAATATTATAGCAAAATTTAAACGATCTCTCTAACTAGCACAGTTTTTTAGAAATCTGAAATTAACCTTTACAAACTTATTTTTCCGGTCATAAAATTGACTTTGTTGCTTCTTAAAATACTACAGGTAAATTGGAACCCTAGGCACGCGAGTCATGGGTTCCGTAGTCAAAAAGGAACCCTTATAGTTTCGTCATGTCCGTCTGTCTGTCTATCTGTCGCGGCTTGGCTCAGAGACTCTTAGTACTAAAAAGCTGAAATTTTGTTCGGATATACAGTTCATTCACGCTGACAAAGTGGTAAAATAAAATTTAGAAAAATATTTTTTTTAGGGAACCTCCCACAGGGAACAAGTAAAGTAGGAATGTATTTTTTTTTCTTGTCTACCCCATAGTGTGGGGTGTCGTTGGATAGGTCTTTTGAAAATAATGTAAGTCTGGTCAAATAATTTTTACCCGAATACAGCAAAAAGGAGGGTTATTTCGATTTAGGGATCCGTTTACGGAATATTAAGCGTGAAAGCGCAATTTTTTGTTGAAGTCAAGTGTCCCCCCCGTGCTGGCTAAACGGTTGTGTTTGGAAATGTGGAAAAATTCACAGTAGTAGCATATATGATGAAATTAAAAGGAAAACTATCACAAAGAAGTAGGCTTCACAGATTAATGAGCTTTAGCCCAAAAACTAAAAATAATAAAAATAGCAATCCAAGCGCTAGGACCTCGCTGAGTATTAAAAAGTTTATGTTATAAACGTTATGAAATACTTACACAAAACCCGATTTGCGATAAAAAATCGTAAAAAAACTACGAAACCCTATACTGCGTGTGGCCCGACACGCACTTGGCCGGTTTTTTTTCTATTATAACCATGATATCGCAGTCAATTGCGTAGCACAGAAGGGATGCGGGCGGCGGCGTCACGCCAGTGGTACTATATGTGCGAAGTCCGGAACGCACTTGGGTGGTTTTTAGGGTTCCGAACCAAAAAAACCGGCCAAGTGCGAGTCGGACTCGCGCACTGAGGGTTCCGTACCACCACATAAACATAATTGTATTCGTTGAAATTTCAGTAAATGTGCTAGATTTTTTGAGTCCGACACGCGCTTACCAAATTTTATTATTTGTTGTTATTTTATAGCTTATGCACTATAAACATACCAATTTTCAAGTTTGTAAGTGTTCCCGTTTTTAAATAGAACTAAAACAAAAATCGCCTCAGCGACCATCTTGACCCCTCTCTTATATGAATGTTCTTGAAACGGGAGCTCACCACAATTGGTTACTATTAGTTGTGAGAAAAGTTGTAATATTTAATTATTTCAGACTTTTCCCATTATTTGTACTGTGAGACCTAGCTTCTTGCCAAATTTCATAATTTTAGGTCAACGGGAAATACCCTGTAGGTTTTGCATTTTTGAATAAATGTATGGAGATGAGGACATAAAATGCCATATCTTTTGATTGCGTCGTTGTAAAAAATTGAAATTTTCAGATCTTGTGTGGTTCATAAATCCTAATATATGGTATTAATTTCAACCTGATACCTTTACCCGTTCGTGAGATAAAGGGTCTTGACAGACAGACAGACAGACAGACGGACAACAAAGTGATCCTATAAGGGTTCAGTTTTTTTCTTTTGAGGTACGGAACCCTAAAAAAACGGAACCCACACCTATGTATATTTCAGAAACCACTCATGCTATCGACTTAAAAATTGGATAAGTTATGATGAAAAATGTCTAAAAAAATACCATTCCCCCTTATCTCCGAAGTTTGTTAAAGGAAAAAACTTAATTGATTATTGTCGATAGACGTTCACGTAAATATTACAGGAAAAATAAAAAGAGTAAGTAGGATCGTTTTTTAGAAATCTGCAAAACGCTTTTACAATCATATTTAGTTTTGATCTATAAAAATACTGTAGGTATATCGAAACCCTCAGCGCGCGAGTTCAGTCGGTCTTCCCACAACCCTTAGTTACCTTGGTTGTTAAATTGTGCAGTCGTTTGTTGGTGTGATTCTCATATGTGCACCAAATAATTATATCACTTCAACAAACGCTCTACCTATCGACCCTGACTGAAGTGATTGACGCAACTACTTTTATGAATGCTAACGTTCATTTCTGATAGTCCTTTACTTTTGTGTATTAATATGTCAACAATATAAAACAAAATCAGATGCAATATTTTTGTGCCAATTCGACCTTTTTCATCCTCTTAATAACCGTAGGACATTCTTGTATGACTCCCCAATGTTTGTGGGCGATAACCTCAGGATGTATCCTAATGTTCAAACTAGAATCTAAACAAGTTACCCCAATCACACGAAACGGACGGACACGTGACGGGCAAAAGTGAAATCAGGTTAATCACTCGATTCGTCAACGAACGAAGGGTAGGGTCGCACAAGGGCCCTGTAGTCTGTACCCCTGTAGGTATAGGTTTGATTTAAGAGAAGAGCGTGTATTATCCTGTACGGACACTACGGACAGTCTTACATTCCTTAATGTAAACAACTGTGAGTGGCACATAAACTGAGTATAGTAGGTTTCTTCTCCATTTTTTTACTTAAATTATGGACTGTTATCGGAAAACCAAGACTTTTTCAAACAAAAAAAAAGATCACGATTAAAAATTTTATCAAAGACAAGGCCAAGGCTTGCAGATATTCGATTCTTTAGTTTTCGAATACCTATTCGATAATTTTTTTGAGTACGATTTGAATTATTCGCATTATATTAAAAATATCTAATTGTTCAGAGGATCATTTCACTGATTTGGCAGTATACCTAAGATGTAAAAAATAAGTAAAAAAAGAATTAATAAAATAAATGAACGGTTTTAACGTAGCTTAAAAAATAATAATGCAGTAAGTATATTGGCCTTGGCTCAAAAGACTCGACTAGGACTACCCCAATCAAATAGCGCATTTTAAACTCTTCTCTGTCTGATAAATTGACAGTACTTATATAATGAACAGCAGAAACAGTGTTAGCAATTATTTTTTGCAGTTGTAAAGTTATTTCGGGTCTGAACTCAAAAACTCATGTAATTAAATTTCACGATTGTTAGATATTTTAACGTACAGACTAATTCTTGTAAGGGTCTCTGAGCAATCCTGTTTTTCGCAGACTCAACTAGAGAGCGGTCGCTTGAAGTTTCTCAATCATAAATTGAAGGGTTCTCTTCATAATGGTGTTTTTGAGTATCAAAATCTTGTAGGTAACCTTATCTGCCATACCACCTGATTTTACAATCTAGGTAAAATACTTTCTGTTCTTCGGATAGATACAGGATGTCCGGTGGCAGAATCCGGATTTCATTTGCCAATATTTTAAAAGGTAAAAAACTTAGGGCGACAACAAGTTTGACATTTTTTGTTGGCCTTACTTGCGGATTCGTCAATTAAATTGCCTCAGTGGGCTGAAAAATATAGTGCGTTTGCTATTAAGGCGTTTTGAAGGCCAATATTCTTATGTGATTGCCTGTCGAAGATTTTGTTCTCGTAACAAAACTCGACGTTTACGGGACGCCCCGAGTGAAGATTTGATTCGATCGTGGTTGCAGAGGTTCTGGGCAACAAGCTCGGTGGCAAAACACCGCGACTGGGGCTCAGCCTAACGTCAAGAACAGAAGAAAACATTCAACTCGTCTCCGACTCTTTGCGAGATAATCCGCGTCATCTGCTCTTGGGATTCGAAAAACAATTGTGCCTACAATTTGCGTAAAAACTTTTGCTAGACTATGTTATCAAGATTTCGCACGGTAAACACGATCTTTTAGAGTGATGAAGCCCTTCTTCACCACTCTAAAAGATCGTGTTTACCGTGCGAAATCAAATAGTAAATAAGCAATAACTATGAACGGTGTTGCTTACCGACGCATGCTTTATGATTATTTTCGGCCAACATTAACCGCAAACCCTGTCTCCAGTATGCTCACGTGGTTTCAGCAAGACGGCACTACGCCTCATAGTGCAAGGGAGCCCATGATTATTTCGCGATTTCTTCCCTAACAAAATGATTAGCCGCTGCGGTGGTTCCCCTGGCCACCAAGGTCGACGGATCTCACTCCTATAGATTTTTTTCTGAGGGGATACCTCAAGAGTAAAGTTTAAGAAACAAATTCAGCGACCATCTCAGCATTAAAAGAAAATATCGTAAGCGAAGTAAATGTTATTCCACCGTAAGCTCTCCAGCGAGTTGCTCGGAATGCTGAGCTCAGATTTCAAGAGTGTTTCCGACGTCAAGTTCAAAATTTGAACGAAATATTTATGAGATTTGTCGTTTTTCTGTAATCTTAATTTGCAATCCGAATTCTGCCACAGTATACCCTGTAGTTATTAAGATATTTTTGGTAGGTGATTTCGTAAACAAACAAGACTTCAAGTAGGCAATAAAAAAATATGAAGTACTGGTGGCATGCAACTGCAGTGGGTAAGCGGGTGAGTGTACCTAATGTTTACTGCGCACGATTGCTACCTGTCTGACGTTTTAATTTGCCTGCATGATGTGAAACAAAAAATTAATTCGAGTTTTACCATTTTATTAATCAAATAGTTAAATAAGGCAAATATTCAAACATTCGAAAATTTGAATTGCAAGCCCTAGACAAAACATTTCAAAATCGAAGAAAAGAACTGTTTTTTTTTTTATTCTGATAGTGTCAAGGAATTCACATAGTACTGTGAAAGATAATAATATATTATCGCAAACAAATTAGATGAAAAGTATTATACCTGCGAGAGAGATTCTTGCATAAAGCTTTTATACAGTATTCGCCTGAAATCAATTGCAGCTTTTTTACAAAAGCCCAACTACAAAAATTTTAACTAGCCGATATAGAAAATTAAATTTTTCCTTTAAACGGGTTTGCTCTTGACCTTGCCAAAAATTAGCATACTCTATATAGGGTTTAGGGCTTATCCTGGGAGCTTAAGGGGCTACCTCCCGACCACTAGCGCCCCCATCAGTTAAAAAAATATTACTCGCTAAATACAAAACTTATCGAAAATCTGGAAAGACAGATTAAAGTCAAGGTACACTAGTTTATTAAGAACCTATCAATTCTGCAAAATATAGTTCTTTGTAGTTACAGATACAAAAAGTGCGAAAAACGGCCACTTTTAGCAGTTTTTTTATCTGTAACTACAGTAAACTTTATTTTACAGAGTAAATCGTTTCTAAATAAACAAAGTTATCTATACTTCAATCTGTCTTTCTGGATTTTCGATAAGTTTTGTATTTAGTGAGTAATATTTTTTTAACTGATGGGGGCGCATATGGACGGGAGGTAGCCCCTTAAATAGCTACAAGTTACAACTTTAATTCGACGTTACAAAATTCACCAAAATCAATTCGACTTTGCTTGCATATAAAATGATCAGCTGGTTAGTCCATTTTGTGTGATAAGTCGAAGTATTTTGTTGCGAATTTAGAAAAGTCATAGAACAAAATGTGTTGCGTTTAGCCCAAAGAAGCCCAAAAAGGTTTTACATAATTTTAAAGATCTGATCGATACACTTTCTAAAAAAAAACAACGGATAAGCCGCTTGACATACTTACGAAAAGAATCGTAGTTATCAGAGTGGGAGAGTCTTATTAGTGTCAAATTATTTCACTAATAAGACAGTGGGTGTTATGGGCGGTGGTGACCACTGACCATCAGGTGGCCCACCTGCTCGCCCTGCTGGTGGCCACTTGTGACATAAAAATAAAATAAAAAATACTTAAGTGACTTTCTTGTCCTTAAGGAAAAGCCTATTAACATCAATTTCTAAATACAAACCTAACAGAATTCCATACATACATTCACCCCCATAAAGGTAAAATTTATAAAAACGCCGATATAACTTACATAATAGTAGTTTATGCAACGGTACATAATGAGGGGAATAAAACTCGAGCGTCGGTTTATAGGACGAAGGCGAGCGTAGCGAGCCATGTTCCATAATAGATGACACGAGTGTTTCATTCCTAATTATGTGGAGTTGCATACACTACTTTATCTACTCTCATATCGTGAATCCTAAAATAATGTGTTCAAAAACAAACCTTTTTTAGGGTTCCGTACCTCAAAAGAAAAAAACGGAACCCTTATAGGATCACTTTGTTGTCCGTCTGTCTGTCTGTCTGTCTGTCTGTCTGTCTGTCTGTCTGTCTGTCTGTCAAGACCCTTTATCTCACGAACGGGTAAAGGTATCAGGTTGAAACTAATACCATATATTAGGATCCATGAACCACACAAGATCTGAAAATTTCAATTTTTTACAACGACGCAATCAAAAGATATGGCATTTTATGTCCTCATCTCCATACATTTATTCAAAAATGCAAAACCTACAGTGTACTTCCCGTTGACCTAAAATTATGAAATTTTGCAAGAAGCTAGGTCTCACAGTACAAATAATGAGAAAAGTCTGAAATCATTAAATATTTCAACTTTTCTCACAACTAATGGTAACCAATTGTGGTGAGCTCCCGTTTCAAGAACATTCATATAAGAGAGGGGTCAAGTTGGATGGTCGCTGAGGCGATTTTTGTTTTAGTTCTATTTTAAAAACGGAACACTTACAAACTTGAAAATTGGTATGTTTATAGTGCATAAGCTATAAAATAACAACAAATAATAAAATTTGGTCAAGCGCGTGTCGGACTCAAACAATCTAGCACATTAACTTACTGAAATTTCAACTAATACAATTATGTTTATGTGGTGGTACGGAACCCTCAGTGCGCGAGTCCGACTCGCACTTGGCCGGTTTTTTTTAGGGTTCCGTACCTCAAAAGAAAAAACGGAACCCTTATAGGATCACTTTGTTGTCCGTCTGTCTGTCGAGACCCTTTATCTCACGAACGGGTAAAGGTATCAGGTTGAAATTGATACCACATATTAGGGTCCATGAACCACAAAAGATCTGAAAATTTCAATTTTTCACAACGACGCAATCAAAAGATATGGCATTTTATGTCCTCATCTCCATACATTTATGCACTAAAGCAAAACCTATAGGGTACTTCCCGTTGACCTAAAATTATGAAATTTGGCAAGAAGCTAGGTCTCACAGTACAAATAAAGGGAAAAGTCTGAAATCATTAAATATTACAACTTTTCTCACAACTAAGTGTGAGCTCCCGTTTCAAGAACATTCATATAAGAGAGGTGTCAAGTTGAATGGTCGCGGAGGCGATTTTTGTTTTAGTTTTATTTTAAAAACGGGAACACTTACAAACTTGAAAATTGATATGTTTATAGTGCATAAACTATAAAATAACAACAAATAATAAAATTTGGTCAAGCGCGAATCGGACTCTAAAATCTAGCACATTAACTTACTGAAATTTCAACTAATACAATTATGATTATGTGGTGGTACGGAACCCTCGGTGCGCGAGTCCGACTCGCACTTGTCCGATTTTTTTTTTCTTTTGCCAGCAATACTACTAAGCGGTGTTCCTAGTTGATTTAAAAACACCTGAAGGCAAATCATGAACGCTTTTAACACTTATTTCATTACAGAACCATTAAAAATATGTGTAAATACATCATCTGTTTGTTGAGTTTTCAATCATTGCAAATATTGCAATGCAACCTCTTTGCTGCATACTCGCTGTCATGGCACATCTATAAAAATTAAAAAGTTGTTTAATAGTTTTCCCGCGACGACTCTTAAAATTAAAAAGTTATTTAACAGGTCTACCGCCGGAAATTCAATACTTAAATATTCACTCCCACATATCAAAAAACCGGTCAAGTGTGAGTCGGACTTGTGCGTAGAGGGTTCCGATATACCTATGGTGTTTTTGGAAGCAATAAAATCCATTTTTAGGACCGCAATACCAAATTTGTTTGTAAAGGTTTTTTGCAGATTTCTAAAAAACTGTGCAACTTAGAAAGATCGTTTGATTTTTGCTGTAATGTTTACATAAACTTCTATCGACTGTAATTAATTCAGATTTTTCCTTCTACAAACTTTAGAGGAATGGTATTTTTTTGTTATTTTTCATCATAACTTGAAAACTAAGAGTTGTAAAAAAATACTTAAATAAATTTTTGAATGTACAAGCCCTTTCTAGTGATACCCCACTCGACCTGGTAGCGATAATTTGAAATTTGCCCCCCCCCCCCCCCCCCCCTATTTGGGCGCCCTTTACATTAATAATCATATTTTTTTTATTCTTTCATGTGCAATTAAGTTGGGCAACTATATTCTAAAACTATTCCAAATTCAAGTCGATAGCGTGAGTGGTTGCCGAGATACATAGGTGTGACTGACAGACAGACAGACAAAGTCGCACCATAAGGGTTCTTTTTTTTACCATTTTGGTATCAGAACCCTAAAAATGAAACTGTGGTGCCGGCAAAGAATAGTACCATCCCTTTATACCCGTGGGTGTCGTTAGAGGCGACTAAGGGTTATATTATAAACTGGAGGATGGGCAGCAGCGTCCTCCTGTGTATTATACCATCTTACTTACAGCGGTCACCTACAATAGCGGTTCATGGTGCAAGCCGTTACGGTTACAAGCGAGGTGACCATGGTAATTCCCGCAAAAGCTAGAATTCTGCAGGGAGCTCCCTGTCCTGTGGATATTTCATGGGGCGTTATAATGAGGTGGTAACCTATAATTTTTGAACGCATTATTGAGGATTTACGATATAAGAGTAGATAAAGACTGGTACTGTCTTTTATCTTAAACTAGAAACCTGACACCAATTTCCAACTCCAACGATCTTCCATAGAAAAATTCACTCCCCATTTCACTCCCTCTCCTTATATAGAAATTGAAAACCGCCGATGCAACTGCAAATTATCACTTAACATGACTTTTATCGCTGCGCAGCTCACAAAGGGAAAAATAGAGCTACGAGTATCCTTATTGGTGGAAATTTTCCAGCTCACGGCTCTTTACCTCGCACAGCTCTGGTGGAGAACTACCTTAACTACCAATTTTTAGTTCTATAATATTCACCCCCGTCACCTTCACCTAAAGCAATCACCTTTTAGGGGGTGGATTCCATAAACGTTAATACAACTGACTTTTAACACCAATTTCCATATTCCTATAATTTACTCGAAAAATGCCAAAACCCCTAATTAAACCTCTGTGCCGCTTTTGGGAGATGAATTTCCAAACATGCTTTCTTAGTTCTCATCTGGGCAAAATTTCATGCTTTTGGCTTAGGCTAAAGTTTTCTGTCAGTAAGTCACTGTTAGATATCTTAAAGTATAAGTTAAGGTACGCACGGCAGCACGCACGTAGAAACAAAACCAGTATAAGCTGAACCAGCGCTACGCTACAAACGCCTGAAACCAGAGACCCGCTCAAGGTCAACGTGTTTCCACCGACGAGCAGTCATGTGTACAACGTGAATTTTCGTCCGTTTTAATTAAATCCCGAAGCCAAGTGAAGGTCCTAATGTAACAAGTAGAAAAAAGTTTATTAAAAAATAAACTTCCTATACTAAAGTGGACAAGTGCCTAAGTGTATACTTAAAGTATTGCGAAATAATTTAAAGAAGTCGTGGGACACTACTTAAAATTCAGTCCTCACCCAATTACAAGTACTTAGTAGTGCCGTAACTACATTAACACAACGACATTGGAGACGGATTTGAAAGAGGAAAATTATTAATGAAACTGTAATTTGTGTTTTGCATACAGATAGGTTTACGCAACACAGCTGCATGTTTACAGCACCATTCCTTTTGGATAGTTCTATTTTACATTTTGAAGCCTCGAAGCAGTTATGGCCTTTGAAGAGTCTGGAGTATTCTATAGCTGTAAAATTATTATGATGAGAGTGCCCAGCCCTTTCTTCTATAGTGAACCCTGAAGTTTTACAGGAAAACTATTATTCTCATTTGGTTGATATTTCGCTAAGATGTTAATGCTCTCCCTACGTCTGTGTTGCCGATTTCATATTGCTGTGTGTACTTACGTTAAAACAACTAGTAAAATAAACAAGACCTATCAATAAAACTCGACGAATCTAACTTAAGGGGCTAAAACGGTACCTAATAAATTATTACAATTTGGATATTTTATTTCTGTCAGTTGATCTCTTATTTGTTCCTGTTCATTTGGCCGTCAATCACTAACAAAATACGGAACCGATTCAAACCAGGTTTTAGAGAATAGGTTTATTTTAGAGTATCAATATACGAGTAAGTTTTGTCTCAACGCAATCGGTCCAATCAAATAGAAGATATGTGGTATCACTTCAAACTCCGGTTGAATCAGTTCAATCGTTTGTGTTTTTGTAAAAGTCTAACTCCACACGAACGAAATCGTGGGCCAGCTAGGTGTCATATTAAAGTCACTTCTTTTGTCCAAAAAAGTCGCTTTATAACTAAAAAATAGGCACCACAAATTCAGATAGATTTCAAATACTTATGCGAAACTGTCTCGTCTCTTCTGTGCAGCGATAAAAGTTGGCTAGCATGTTATATGGTGTATTCTTTTGACGATTCTCAGATGAAAAATTCTAGTTTATGGATCGTGGTAGAGCGTGGACGGGGCTTGCAGTAAATCTACTATTAGTTGAGCCATTTGAGAAACTATTAAACCAACTTAAAAATGGCTGCTAACTACTGAATCACGTTTTGACGTTCTAAACTCGAAAATTCTAAATTAATGAGCAAAATTCCATTTACGAAACTAAACTTAGAGGCGTGCATAAATACAGACATCTGAACAAGCAAATTCTTTTTTGGATCTATGTTGGAAGTACTATCACATGCAGTTGTTTGAGAAGGTGTTAGAAGGCGTTTTACTTAATATGAAAGCGTAGCAGAATACATTTCCAAGTTGCTGCATATTCAAAGATGATTCAAAGTGTAAGAGCGAAACTTGTAGGTCGTGGTGCGAAATTCAAATTACAAATTGAACAATAAACAAAAAAGCAATGGGTACTTCAATCTTAATAACCTTAAGTAGTTCTATGGCCGGTTTGCGCGTATATGAAAACATGCCGCTAAATACAAAAAAGAAGAAGACTAAATATTCGTTCTTACCTAAGAACATTGATTATATTTAAAAAAAACTAGCTTTTACCCTCGACTTCGTGCGCATGTTAAACAAATTTCACCTATGAAATTGCCGTTTTGTATGGCGAATTTTAGGTAAACTCAATTTACAAATTGTACGAAAGTTAAAGTCAAAATATATAAGGTCTTTACCTATGAAATTGCCGTTTTGTATGGCGAATTTTAGGTAAACTCAATTTTCAGTACTAACATTTTTGCATTTTTCTTAGGAATTATAAATCCAATTTTTTTTATTTTTTTGGGCATTATTGGGAAGACATTAAGCTAACAGAAACTTAAATTTAATTTTCGAAAAATATTGTGTGTAAAAAATATAACAAAACTAATGATGAAATCGGACGACATTAAAAGACGAACAATTTTCGAACCTTTAATTTTATATATCAAACTAAAAATAAAAACTTTATTTTATGCGTAAATTGATAACCTTAAAGTTAACTTTCAAATATAAGACAAATGAAAAAAATAGCATTACAATTATAGGAATTATGATCTCAACAATTAATTAAATTTTTTATAATGGTAGAGAAGAGGTACATAATTGGCATGGACATCATTCTATTTTATTTTCGCTAGTGGACGAGTACGACCATAAAACAAATCCTAAACTTACTCTAATCTGCGAATTTACATGTATCTTAATTCAAAAGCGAGAAACTCACTCTACATAAAATCATACCTCATTTCATCCCCTTAGGGAAAATTTGGCAAAAATTTAGTAACACGTGAATCTTCTTTTCTTTTCATTAGGCAAATTTATATGCATCTCATGTCAAACTGTAGGATTTTCATTCAAGCTTTTATCCCCCTTTGAGGACGATTTTGCAAAAATGCTGAAATACGGGTTTGTAGTTTTCTTTTACTTACCACAAATTTATTTTTTTATGCATCTCATATAAAACCGTAGAACTGTCATTCAAACTATCATCCCTTATTCCACCCCCTTAGGGGATGATTTTTCAAAAATACTGATACACAGGTTTGTTTATTTTTTGTCCTTAATATATAAAACGAAGAAACGATTAATGATATATTCGCTCAGAACATCACAATCATTTTACAATATAAAAAATAATTTAAATTTGATTTATTTTAGAAGTTTTCATAAATATTTTGACTGTGTTGTTTACCATCATCAAAAAGAATACACCGGGAAAAATGGAAACTCTCAATTTTGAATTCGTTGACAATTTATACAAACATAGTAAATGGTACCGAGCCAGAAAAAAGAATATAAGCAGTAACGCTACAACGGGTACTATTTAACTTAGGGCAGTGTAAGTTTCATTAAAAGCGGTTCAGTAGTAGTTAATGTCACCAAAAACTAAAAAAACCGGCCAAGTGCGAGTCGGACTCGCGCACTGAGGGTTCCGTACCACCACATTTGAAATTTGAGTAAGTTAATGTGCTAGATTTTTTGAGTCCGACACGCGCTTGACCAAATTTTATTATTTGTTGTTATTTTATAGCCTATGCCCTATAAACGTACCAATTTTCAAGTTTGTAAGTGTTCCCGTTTTTAAATAGAACTAAAACAAAAATCGCCTCAGCAACCATCCAACTTGACCCCTCTCTTATATGAATGTTCTTGAAACGGGAGCTCACCACAATTGGTTACCATTAGTTGTAAGAAAAGTTGTAATATTTAATGATTTCAGACTTTTCCCATTATTTGTACTGTGAGACCTAGCTTCTTGCCAAATTTCATAATTTTAGGTCAACGGGAAGTACCCTGTAGGTTTTTCATTTTTGAATAAATGTATGGAGATGAGGGCATAAAATGCCATATCTTTTAATTGCGTCGTTGTAAAAAATTGAAATTTTCAGATCTTGTGTGGTTCATAGATCCTAATATATGGTATTAATTTCAACCTGATACCTTTACCCGTTCGTGAGATAAAGGGTCTTGACAGACAGACAGACAGACAGACAGACAGACAGACAGACAGACAGACAGACAGACAGACAGACGGACAACAAAGTGATCCTATAAGGGTTCCGTTTTTTTCTTTTGAGGTACGGAACCCTAAAAAGACGAAGAAATAATTGAGTAAAGATACTGAAACTAACAAATAATACGTAGAAGTAGTTTCAATTGCAGCTAAAATTTAAAAAATGCGAAAATAAAAAACCGGCCAAGTGCGAGTCGGACTCGCGCACTGAGGGTTCCGTACCATCACATAATCATAACTGTATTAGTTGAAATTTCAGTAAGTTAATGTGCTAGATTTTTTGAGTCTGACACGCGCTTGACCAAATTTTATTATTTGTTGTTATTTTATAGCTTATGACCTATAAACATACCAATTTTCAAATTTGTAAGTGTTCTCGTTTTTAAAATAGAACTAAAACAAAAATCGCCTCCGCGACCATCCAACTTGACCTCTCTATGAATGTTCTTGAAACGGGAGCTCACCACAATTGGTTACCATTAGTTGTGAGTAAAGTTGTAATATTTAATGATTTCAGACTTTTCCCTTTATTTGTACTGTGAGACCTAGCTTCTTGCCAAATTTCAGGTCAACGGGAAGTACCCTGTAGGTTTTCCTTTTTTGCATAAATGTATGGAGATGAGGACATAAAAAGCCATATCTTTTGATTGCGTCGTTGTAAAAAATTTAAATTTTTGGATCTTGTGTGGTTCATGGACCCGAACATATGGCATTAATTTCAACCTGATACCTTTACCCGTTCGTGAGATAAAGGGTCTTGACAGACAGACAGACGGACAACAAAGTGATCCTATAAGGGTTCCGTTTTTTTCTTTTGAGGTACGGAACAATAAAAAGCAATTCAATAACATTGAACCGATATAAACTAAAGAAAGAGAGGAGAGAATTAAAAGTTATCTTTTAAAAAACTAAATGTGGGTCTGTATCTCGGTAAATATGCCAACTTTTTTTAGGTCGGTACCAGCCTGAATATTAGTAAAGTGGCTTTGAAAGAGTGAGAGGGCGTCATAAATTTCCTGAGATTTTTATTTCTGAAACCTACTTTGCGGCATATTGAATGGAATAGTATATTTTTTTTTCAATAAAAGTGGTAGAGCTTTCTGTTCAGAGGAGGAGGTAGTTGTAAAAGTGGGGGAGGGAGTGGTGAATGTATGAAAATAGCAGCAGATACTATAACTCAATTGACTATGTTGCAAAATTGGAAACACACAGCGAAAACCAGCCTCTTGAATAGTTTTCTACGAATAAGAGAAATTTCTCACTTTTTAAGTCCTCTAAAAATCTTCTCAGAAAAGTTAGAAAGTTCTATTTTGTGTAGCACTACCTTACCACACCACAAACATTATCCTAAAGTTTCGTCCAATTATGAGCAAAATCTTCGTTAATCAAAACAAAAACATTCACAACACCAAAGACAAAACAAAACTAATTACTTATCGCAATAAACAGAATTTTAAAATAGACTAGAAAAAAGTAAAGTGAGTAAGGGAAAAGTATACACGCCAATGAGCATTATTCCCCCGAACATAGCTGCTACGCTTCCCGGACGCTTCGAAACTCGCTCGAAGTGTGGGAGACATCCACACCCCTGCGTTTTTGAGGAATTAAGTTTTAACAATTTTGAAATTTGACAATGAAACGTACACCCGGCAGACTACGACTACTGTTCGATGAAACACAATGTATAGGACCCCAGAAAAATGGTCTGCCACCATAATAGCCCTGCGTTGTGTTACAGCCCTTCAAAATTCAAAAAAACACTACTTCGTCCCGTGATAATGCAGAGCCCTGCATGTCTGCCTCTTCGATTTTCTACAACTTCAGAAGTATTTTAAACAGCATCCACAAAGGCAGACAAAAGAAACATTATTTAGTATCTTATTTTTATTTTTTTGCTTTAACTCAAAAACGCAGCGACGCACAGAAAAACTTGATAGGACCAAGTCGATTCATATTGAGCTGATCTATCATTCCTATTAATGTGAATCATGATCAAATCATATACCCAAATGGCAGCCAGCAACCTAACTATTTCGCTGATGTTAATCACCAAATTTTCAAATTCACTTTTTTTTTCAGTCTGTTATAAAATACTGTTTTGTAAAAAATTACGTAATGTCTGCAATTTTTTTGGATAAATGCCTTTTTAACAGGAATGACAGAGTAACAAATTGTATGAGAAAAGAACAAGCGTTGTTAGGTTAACTAGGTTGCATATTTTCCGCAACATTCTGTTAATCTGTAAACTTCAGTGCACGACATGTGTGTAACATTACACGCAAACGGTGATGTAAAAAAAAACATTATATCTTTGAATGTTTGTTATAACAGGCCGACAGCGATGCTGAGCCCGGCGCTAACTGGTTGCAGCGGCTTTTCTCCCGGCTGGCCCGCAGGGTGCGCTGCCGCGTCAGCGATGACGCCGTTGCTAAGCAACCTGACCTTTTCCTCAACAAATTTTCCGCTCAAACCTTCAGCGATATAGAAGAACCCCTTTATCAAGCATCACGCTCCAAACTTCTCTGCGGCCTCAAACTCGCCTTTGACCCCACCGTACCCGCTCATTATCAAGTACGTATACTTCTCTAACGTAAGACCAAAACCACATAACTACATAATTTTTCTCCTAAATTTACCTACGTATTTTTGTTTCTAGTGGCTTGCTATAGTTTCCCTAGCGGTCCTATACAACGTGATATTCGTTGCTGGCCGTGCTGTGTTTTGGGAGCTGGAAAATCTTACCATCACTTGGTTTGTAATCGACTACATCTGTGACGCCATCTATCTCATTGACACTGTAGTGCACATGCACGAAGGTAAGAATTACAATACAACTTTTTAATGTTTGAGAGACCGATTGCTGGTGTTTGCAAATAGTGCCGGACGAGTCGAGACAAAGCCACAATGACCAAGTAACAATGTACTTCAAACCGCCGATCGATACGGGACGCGAGACTCTATATAGCTAGAGTAATGTTTATTGCATTACTTTGAGATATATTATTTGGACATGCGAACATGTATGTTAAAATTTAAAAACTTGTTGTATGCTGAGCATAGCGCTATGCGAATTTGTTACCATTCATTTAGTTGAACCCGCATTGCAAGCGAATAATTTATGTCTAAACTGGATAATATCTCTTGTATATCTAGATACAACTATACACACATCGTTACAAACCTTGAAATCGAAAATTAATTCATTGATATCGTGGTTTATTTACATCAATTACACACCATTCATCAAATCAAAGTTTAATTGCTTTCAAACATGTACTTAGCTTGTGCCAGCCAGAATGATATTTTATTATCTGTTTATACAAGATTCGACTCGACATACGAGTACTAACCGAAAAAACTCCATTTTTATTTTTTCAGGAAATTTTAAATGAAATTCGTTTAAAAGCTGCCCTGTTTCAATAACATCAGTTAGGTAAAAGTTTAAGAGACGTAGGTAGTAGAACTTAACCTGTTTTTGCAATGACTTTGTCACTTGGTGAAATTACGAGCGTCAGGTTGGCAGTTTACGGTTGCCGTCACAAAAGTCTGAAGAATCGATATCACTTATTCATGGCAAGAAGGTTACTGCTTTCGAAGTGAGCTCGCAAATCAACAATTTGACACCCACACAGCGGGCCGCGCCTTGCGTCATCAAATTTAGCTAACGTGTGGACAAACATTCGACCCTGCCTAGTCGCTTTTTCCGTACAAACATTGCACTGGGACTCTCAAGTGATACACAGTCGTAGACTTGCGATTGATCATCATTTTGTCCTTACCAAAAGCTAGTAACAGCAATCTTATAACTGTTCTTTAAAATTAGTATTTATTACCTTTACCCAAGTATATTATAATTATGTGGTCTTAGCTCTCATACAGTGTAAGCAGATAGGCGCATACAAAACGCGTAATAATAATATCATTAAGGCGAATATACCCCTCAAATGGGAATTTTGTAAAACCAACTCCTCATTTATAGCTAAGAACAGTTGATAAAAATATAAGTAAAACTTAAAAAAACCTTATTCTTTAAATACAACATACGATTTTTTAATCTCTTATATTTCATACAAAAAAGTAAGTCTTTCCTTATTTTTGTCAAAATTCCGTCTCATCGTTAGTCGTAACAGCCACGTTGAAGAGCACTCTTATGTAAACGCTATTATCGTATTAATAAGGTCGATATTTTCATTGACGATCGCGTAGCTTTCAATTTGAGGAGTATAATCGACTTAACATGTATACACACTTAATCCCATTGGTGTGGTTGGTAGTGAGCCTGCCTTTCACGCCGTGGGCCGCGGGTTCGAATCCGCTCAGGGCAAACATTTGTGTGGTGAACATTTGTTCTGTGACTGGGTGTTATTTATCTATTTATGTATATCAGTCTCTGGTACCCATAGTACAGGCTTTGTCTAGTTTGGGATCAGATTACCTTGTGTGAAATGTCCCCCAATATTTATTTAAATCTATTGCTCTTACTTTCTTTGCCAACCAACAGAGTGCTAGCAGTAATATTACATCCTTCCTAACCAACTGCATTCCTTTGAGTATGTTACTCAGACCATAAAACTTTCCCTAAACTTAGGGGTTCCCAAAGTGTGCGCCGCGGTGCCCTAGTGCGCCGTAGAGAGTAAAGAGGGGCGCCGCCGAGAGGCGCTCCTGTTTACCATTACCCGGAAAAAAAATAAAGATAGCAGTCAAGTTTTTTTCCCGCAATTGAATAAAAAAAGAGTTAACGGAATAAGCCAAACCCTCATACACCCCCACTGACTTTTATTAAAATAAATCCATTCCCGTAAAAAAAATCTTTAAAAAAGTTTTTTTTATCTAGACATTGGGGGCGATTCTAGCGTGGCCGCTAAATTTAAAGCTATAAATTGACAGATATAAAAATGTCGCTATCTTTGTTACCGCCTATAGGCTGAAAAAAGACAGCTTCACTTTTAGACCTGTCAAATTTTAATCATAAATTTAGTGGCCACGCTAGAATCGCCCCCATTGTTATTTTAGAGTGCATCATTGTTCTAGTTTCATCGCTGTTCTAGTTTCATCGCTGTTCTAGTGCGCGCACACCGCGCACGCCACGCCCACTTTCCCCGCCAACAGCGCGCGTATCCACATAAATGTTTAGAATAGAAGCTGCAAAAATTTAAATAATAAAAATAAAAAAAAATACCCCTATCAAAAACCCGTGAAATTGATTCTACTCTCGATTCTGAACAAACTTTTTTCTCAGTTTCGCTTATTCCGTTAACATGTTGTATATGGGGCCTTTCATGGGCTTGTTTTCTCATATGACTTTTCACGGAACACCTTCGAAGCTTTGAATGGTTTTCGAAATACTTTGCCGAAGACTGTCAAAAATTTTACGTGGATCCGAAATATTTTCTAGCTCCACCAGAATTTCTTCACAAGAAAAGTCTCATTCAAATATTGCGACATGGCGCAAGCACCGGCAGCAGCCTTAAAACAAGATTCAACGGTTTCGATTTGGAATAGTTTTGGATAGGTATCGGTCCTAAATGAACATCCAACTTTGAGTTCAAAAGCTCTAATAATTCTCATTCCCTGTGCAACATCTTATTAATGTGAATTTTAGCTGTAGCTGTAATAAATAGCAAAATCTCTCAAGGGTTAATGTGGAGCAAGAAATAAGAATAGCAGTGACAATCCGTATCCCACGCCTTATGGCAATATTATGATAAAAACTTAGTTTCATTTAGGGCGCCGAAAGAAAATACTAAACCTGTAAGGGCGCCACGGACTGAAAAGTTTTGGAACCCCTGGGGGAACATAAAATACAAAAAGAACATTTGACCGCCTGCGCAAAATGCACTATCAGCAGCGCTAATTTCTTTCAACCTTTGTTTATCAGAGAATGTTGTTGTGCATGAGTAACATACTGAAATGAATAATGCAGTTGATTCGGAACAATCCTATATTTTAAAGAGTTTTAACCTTATGTTCTATGTAAGTGGCGGTTACAAAATCAATAAACCCTGGCACTAATGTAAAATTACCGTCTTAGTTAGGGATGCGCAGTCGAGCAGAAGTATATTAAATGCGTGCGAGTCCAACTCGCACTTGACCAGTTTTCATTACTTTATGATGTTTCGTAGCTTATGCACTACACATACCAATTTTCACGCCTGTGTTTCCGTTTTTACGATAGAGCTAAAACAAATAAACACCGAAAAAAAGACGTTTCTTGTATGGGAATCTTCCTTATTTTTAACTTTTTTATATTTTTTTAGGAAATCCGCTTTAATAACACATGCACTGTAAAAAATTCAACCATATAGCTACTACGGTTCAAAAGATTACACTTTAAAGGTTGGACAGTAAGACAGACTTAGTCAGACGACATCGGCTTAGTAAATAGTGTGCCATCGGGATTTGGGTACAGAACCCTAAATAGAGCTCATTTAAACAATAATTTGATATTCCATGAAAACCAATACTTTTACCTTTACATTCGTTTCCATCTAGCTTCCTTCATCATAAATTTTGGAGGAACCAAGTCATAAATGGCAACGTTCTCGGCTACAACAATTTTAATATTTGTAATTGATCGACACGCTAATAAGAAGAAGAATGACATTAGAGAAAATCTGTAACATGATTGCGTACCGTACAGTTGTAATTGGATTCAACAACCTCTTAAATAAACCAATTTTCTGATAAATTGATCGACGAGTCCTTAGTAACTAGATTTTATGGTTTTCCTTAAAAGGGTCAAAACTTTCGTTGACTTGCGGAGTTTGCTAGTAAGATTGCAAAGATTTCATCGAGAACTTTGTCAAAATATGTTTATATATTTCGCAACGTACTTAGAGATCGCGTTCGTTATAGTTCGAACGCAAAGCTGAAAAAGCTCAATGTTATGTTTAATTATTTGCAGGTTACCTGGAACAAGGGCTTATGGTCAAGGATTCAAAAATGCTTAGACGCCATTATCTTCAGTCGGTCTCTTGGAGATACGACCTAGCATCATTACTGCCGACAGACATAGCATATTATTGGTGGAAGCCTGGCACGTGCAATGTCCGTATCAATTTACATTAATTAAAATCTTTCACACCATTAGTTACTTACTGAGGCTTAATTAGTTACCATAAATGACCTATTTTAAGTTATTCAGTACCTAAAAGGAAACAAATGCAATAAGCTTGCCGTTCAGTACGTGAATTTTTAAAATTCATAAAGAAATTGGAAAGTTTAAGCCATATCTGAAGAAAAGTTCAGCCCATCACTAGCTCATTCTTTAACTTTTTTATTGCTGTTTTGTCAATATTGGTCTGTGTTCCAGAAACATTTGCCGTGCCCTGTTGTTGTACGATTCAATCGACTGTTTCGCCTGCCTCGAATGTGGGAGTGGTTTGAGCGTACTGAGACGGCTACTAGCTATCCGAACGCTTTCAGGATATGCAAGGTAACTATTGTGTAATTACTTTCAAATAATAGGACTAAAAGAAGCCCAGCCGTAGATAACTATGCTGGCCACGCAATCAATAATTAATTTTAATAATTATTCCGATCACTGCACTAACGTTTTAGTTAAACCAGATATCAGAATTTTAATTTAATGAAATAACATTTTTTTTTTAATTTTCCAGGTCGTATTGGCGATATTGGTCCTTATACACTGGAATGCTTGTATATATTTCGCTATAAGTTACGCCATAGGCTTCGGTAGTGATAATTGGGTTTACAATATAACTGGCACCCGAAATGAATCTCTAGCCCACCAATATATTTACAGCTTTTATTGGTCTACTTTAACTCTGACAACTATTGGAGAGACACCACAACCAGAAATAGATGCTGAATATTTATTTGTTGTTGCGGACTTTTTAGCCGGTGTGTTAATTTTCGCAACCATAGTGGGAAATATCGGATCCATGATATCAAATATGAACGTTGCTAGAGTAGAATTTCAGAACAAAATGGATGGTGTAAAACAATATATGGCATTTAGGAAAGTCAGTGGAGAATTGGAAGCTAGAGTTATACGATGGTTTGCCTATACATGGGCACAAAGCGGCGCGTTAGATGAAGAGAATGTTCTTTCCTCACTTCCTGACAAGCTAAAAACAGAAATAGCGATAAGAGTCCATTTAGAGGCGTTACGAAAGGTCAGAATATTTCATGATTGTGAACCAGGTTTGTTAGAAGCACTTGTATTAAAATTGAAACTGCAAGTATTTAGTCCAGGCGATTACATATGTCGAAAGGGTGATGTTGGAAAAGAAATGTACATCGTAAAAAGAGGAAGATTGCAAGTAGTTGCAGATGATGGTAAAACTGTCTTAGCGAATCTATATGCCGGTTCAGTATTTGGTGAAGTTAGTGTATTGGAAATTGCTGGCAATCGCACTGGTAATCGTAGAACTGCTAATGTGCGTGCTTTGGGCTATTCAGATTTGTTTTGTTTGGCCAAAAAGGATCTCTGGGAAGCTCTTGATGACTATCCCGATGCAAGGGCTACTCTTACCGAAATTGGTTGCCAGCTATTGAGAAAGGTAAAAGTTTTGTATAAATTCACTTTATTTGTAAAATATTCAAAGCGCTTAATTAATTTCAAATCCATACAATTGATTTTAGGATGGTCTACTAGACGAGACAGTTTTTCAAAACGCACAAATAATAAATCAAAGCTTAGAAGAACAAGTGGCCAGTTTAGGTGCAACAGTTGATATGCTACATAATCGAATTGAAGGAATGCTATCGCGCATCGGAGACGAACAAGAAAGACTCAAACAGAAAATGGACAGAATTGTATTAAGGTCTGTTTCTTTAAACATAGCACAGCGCCAATCTATTGCTTCTGCGACTTTAATTGTTCCTACTGCTCAGCGAGTTAATTAAGTACCTACTTGTTTTCGTTTTACAAGACTGCTTAAGCAAAATGTTTTATATTTTTTTAGATTAATGAAGACCGATGATTCATCTGATGAAGCAACGGAATCAGATGATGAGACATCGCTGCAAGCCTCTGAGCTGAAGAGTGATGTTGCGAGGGGTTGTGAGATGTCTATTGTCAGCGACATACCATCAGCTGCTGTATCTACTCAAGATATGTCAGTATTCTTCAACAATGCCAAACCAGTTCGGGAGCGGGGATTCTCTCTCAGCGTGGAAAAGACACCTGACTTATTCCAATTAGGACCGCGAAGCAAATCTCTACGTATAAAGAACCGAGATTTTTAAGTAATTTTTTACAACCAATAGATTATTAAAGCATTCCATCCTTATTCTATTTTAAATTCAGTTGTGTATTTATTAAAATTGTATCAAGTTAGATGTCACTGTGGTAGGAAAAGTATTACGGTCCGTTAAACAGTGCACTTTCATATCAAACTTGGACAGTTTTTTCAGAGAAACAATATTTTCAGACTGCGTGCCGTTACGTTGCCGCACAGGATTTGAAGAAAAACCATTTTCAACTTATTTCTCGAAGAGAAAATTGTTCAGATACACTGTCGTATTGTGTATACACGGATTTGTTTTTCCTTTACCCTGTATATTAAAGGGCGATTTTATGACATTTGTTACTGAATTACCGATGTTTTGTGTGTGAAAATACTCCTCATTACCACAAGATTCATACACCCAATCATGACGTCACCGAAGGCACGAGAACTTAGAAAATACATTTGTTAAAATTTCTTCCCACAACCAGGGTATCTACGTTGAAACTGAAGCCGTGGATTCAGACAGTGGGCATGAGCCTGAACCTTGAATCAACTACTCTTATGAAATTACATAGCTATGACGTCACAGCTCATTTAAGTGAATTAAATTTGAAATGGTTAGTTTTTCAGTGATGTTGCACTTTTATGGATGGAAACAGTCACACACAAATCCCTATTAAACTAAAAAAAAAAATATCCAAGGAAACAATACAAAAAACTTATTTTGACTTCCCACAGAATTTGCTGCACGTTATATCGTATTTTGTATGGAAAGTCACAAATTAATTCCGTAAAAAAATATTAGTTAAACGGTCCGAGTCAACGGTTTCAGATATTTTATTTTTATTTATAGTTAGCATTCAAGTTTTGACAGAAAAAAGGCATTTGAAATAAAAACCAACCAACCATTCTCAGTTCCGTATGAAAATATAAATATTTTCCGACAATGTAAATATTATATAATAATTACATTGAATTCGTTTACCTATCCAACACTCAAAATAAAAATTATTGATATAAATAGGCATTAGGTTAGGCGAAATTGCCATGAATTCTGTAGCTGTAATGCAACTCTGTTGAATGTTTATGTGTTATTTGACGTCTATTTAGTGATAAAATTTGTGTGACTGTACCTATGCATACGATGAATACCTAGTACTAGGTACTGTCTGAAACTAATAAAAATCAAGTCTAATACATTAGCAAGTACCTTTAAAAAGACCGCATATTTGCTAAAGTGGATGTCGTTAAAAGTGTAAATCACAGTGTTACTGTGTTAATCACAGTTTTATATACTTTGTTTTTATATACTTTGTTTTTATCGACTTTGTATTTAAATACGTCATTTTATTGTCTAAGTGCCTACTTACTCTTTTTTTCTCTATATTTAACAAGTATGAAGAACAAAGTTCTTAAAGTTGGATGCCAAATATAAAACTAATTAACTGTAAGTATCATTCACAAATTGTGTTATTAAGAAGTTTGTCACTTTATTTGTGACGAAAGGCCGATAATTTTTTTCATTCTATGAGACCTACTACGTTTGTCAATTTTAGGCTACAATTGATACCAATTATAAGTACGCTCAAATTCATCTAGCACCAAAGCGGACTAACAAATGGCTCTGAAGTCTGGAGAGTTTACTGAATCGTGCTATATCTTTTTTCTAAAGCAATACTCAAAAACTCTGGAAAAACAAATTTCCCCAGACATAAGATCTAAGACTAAATCTATTACACGCATTTAAATTCAAATGAAATCTTTAGATCCCTTTTGGAGAACGCGATAACAAATATATACTTAATTACAGAAATATAACCATAGGCGCCACAGGTAACAGCGGAAACTTTCACAAGAAACGTTTATATAATGTTATTGTTTAATTTATCATTTTGGCAAAGATCTCCAGGGTAAACGTATTAATAAAGCAAGTGTGACCAAAATGGATTCGAATTCTTAGTGAAAGTTACATTAACCGGGCTGATATCAATTTCACGTTGATGCAGGCCGATTGTTGTGAACTTTGCTATAGGTGACCTTGGGTGAGTAAGGTGATTACCACACGGCTAACATCTCCGCGCGGACCGCGGACTCTGCGGTGGCGGCGATGTCTTTGAGTTGCCGCGGAATCTGTATAAATAAAAATTATCGATACTGATTCACGCCGTATTAATATTATTCATTGCTCACGCACCGAGAGTACGACCAGTACGATCACACAATATTCAGTCAGACAAATTTCAATGGAATGTTCAAAGCTTACTACTAAGCCATATTTTGCCGAGTCCAACTTACACTTGACCGGTTATTGTTCAATTACATATTATGCACTACAATCCTACCTTTGTTGTTTGATTAATCACTGCTTTTAAAATAGAGCTAAAAGAAAAAAGTAATTTGAAAAATATGTGTCTTGTTTGTCCCATATTAAAGAAAATATATATTAAAATCGGCCTGATGACTGTTTTGTAAATCCGTAGATGTTGTTGAAGGTGATCTACAAAAGTCTGAGAAACTGGTGTTCAGTGGCAAAGGGAATGCTGCTAAAACTATCTCGACGGCTATAGACAAGAAAGAGTTTTCTAGGTACAATATATTGGAAAGTACAGCTGTACTTGTAACCAACACACAAACAACATGAATCATAATGTGCCTTATAATATGTCCAAAAGACATCTGAAATCAACATCATCGACATTACAGCCGATGCCTGCATTTTTTTTTTTCATCTAAAGATGGTCCTCATTAATGATAATGTGGTGACTTTGGTGACTTGCCAATCAAAAACGAAGACTTATGAGATAAACTTAACCAAGAGTTAATAAAAACTTTAGAAAAGGAGTGAATTATTTTAATCAGCAAGATTTTAAATACGTGACCAGGTCGAGCTAGATAATGATGTCTAAAAAGGATAAAAATATGGTTTATTTTTCTGTTTCGAAGTAAAAATAAAGAGATTAAGGGGCAGGTTTTTGAAAACTGAAAGGGCAAGATCAGTCAACGTAACTGAACAACGTTTAGGGAATAAAGAGATGAAAATAGAAACCCGTCTTTCTTGTATTGGAGAACCCGGCTGTTTTCATTTCCTGAAAGGCTTATTTACTTCTTCTTTTCGTGTCAATGGCAAAATTGACTTTAAAAGGGTCCACCGAGCGCAGAAACTGGAGAAATAGGGCACAGTAAGTGTGTCATGGTTTGCAAATTCACTGAAAGTTGTTTATTTATGTTGAATGAACATGCCTTTTCGTTTTTGGAAACCTGTCCCTTACATCCTGTACTTTCATCCTGACTATATTTGTCCTAGATCTAACTCACCGCTACTTCTAAAGAAGTCGCAGGCAGAAACACGACGTTTAGTTGCACAATGTCTCTTTCCGACGCTAGTAAATAACATAAACTACAAAGAGTCACTTGTCTAAATATCCATCCAAAATTCTTAAAATTTCTGAGCCTTCAAATTTCACCCATCGGCATAGGTGCAATCATAGAATACATGAAACAGGGTGCAACCATAGTGCAGCGACTGGATGATTAATATTCAGACTGCTTTGAGGGCGAGCGTCACAGATCCGTGCGGATACATGCCGTGTAGTAATCACCTTAATGATATCCAGTTAGATAGGTATAATAAATGTTTTTACCAGGCCCGTAAAAGGGATAGTTTTATTCTACGGTTTTACTATAAAAAATCTACTATCATTGTAAACTTTTTGTACCATGCCTTTCAAAGGTAAATGGTCCCAACTATTATTGGGGACTAAAAGGTTATTATTACCTAAGTATTTTATCGCAAGTGTTCGGTCTCGCCGTCTGTAGTTGCGTACACTGAACTTAGAGGTTTTAGTAAATTGTTAAAATATAAGGAAGTTACTTTTAAATTATATAACTGTGCGACTTTTTTCGACCAAAGGAGAATCCAAACACAGTAATTTTAAGTACATGAGACTTCTTGCTACACACATTTCTAAATTTGAACAAACTGAATACGGATTGATACAGGCCTTCTTCATCAGTTCTAGATAAATAATAAGTTATTTAAAAACCACTGTTAAATATCGCAAGATGTATTGTAAAATGCACTTTCGGAGCGTGTGTAGCACAGAATGTATTCTTCTTTTTATTTAACTTTTTTCATCGATGATAAAGCCCTCCTCTTACTTTTATAAAGAAATTTACTTTCATGACTTCCACGAAAATGTATTATAGTTAGGTATTTTAATGTTTTGTAACAGAATTTAATTGTGTTGCATATGTATACAGGATTTAAAAACTTATGCTAAAAAGTAGTGAAGTGTGAACTGTTTGTGATGCAGCATCGTATTATTTATTAAATTTTGGTACAAGCGATATTTTTATGAAATTAAATAATTACTTACTTACCCAGCCCAAGAGGCTATGGTCTTGCAATGCACTGGCGAAGTTAACCTACATAATTTTACTTCAAACCTACGTTAATAATCCTCCAAAAGTATCAAATCTAAAAAAAAACTAAGTAACTACATACATAATACAGGTTATCCCAGAAAGTAGTGTCAAGCCAAGCGCAAATGTGGAATACTCCCAGGGCTACCCGAATCATTCACATGTATGTTCCACGATTGTTTGTCGATTTCAAGTTATATTTTTTTTTGAAGTTTTTCAGAAATTTATACGGGTTGGGCTTCAAATTTATGTCTTTTTTGTAGTGGATATTTTATGATATTTATTGTGACATATTTGAACGTAACTAAACAAATAAACAAACAAAAAATTCAAATAATAAACTCTACAAATGGCTGAAAAAGGTATTGAAAATAATATCTTATTGATAGTTTGCGGTTGATAGTTTTTCCTTGAGTATTGCGAGAAAGTAAGTGCAGTGCTGCTGTACCATTTATTGAGTTACATGCTGGAGAGATAGGAAGTTTTATAAAAGCCACATTTAAAACGATCATATAAAAAAATATCCGAAAAATATGCACTACAAAAAATATGAATTATTGAAGCTCCACCGAAGAAATCAATGAATACAAAATAAATTGTAACTCGAGAACTACTAAAAATCCCGGAACATGCATGGGGGTGATTCGGGTACCCCTGAGGGTGTCCTACTTTTGGGCTTCGCCTTGACACTTCTTGCGGGACACCCTGTTTACTTACAAATTATCTATCTTCGATACTGAAACACTTTTGAAAATGGTTAACGTAATTTTTTACATCCTGTAAAATAATGTACGAACGCGGGTAAGTTTCGTTGAATGTTACATTAAGTTTAAATATTCAAAGTCCTAGGTACTGAAATGTTGGTTTTGAAATAAATATTTAAAAATGTCATAATAGTTTAATATTAAAATCCCTTATAATTGTAAGGTATGATTTTTTGTTTGTACATATTGTTTTCTTATATGATACATCCGTGTATTTTTCTCCACCGTCGCAATGACAGTGACATTTATATATCAGACACTACAACATGTGAATGAGTACTGAAAGAGATTTCGGAAATCCCTTCAAGGAGTGGCTCAGAAGTTCTCCGAGAGAAATATGGATCCAATAATGACAAAATTGGGCATTCCCATACAAATGGATCGAATAATAACTCGTCAGCTACTTCGAAGCTTTTGTATGAAAAGTAAATAAAAAATATTGTTTACGACCCATATTTCTTTAAGATAGTTGTGTAGTTCTATATTAGAGTTACTTCTTAAAGGAATTACCGTACTATATTTTCACAGCTGTATATTTTAGGCAAATATTCCAATAAACAGAGCTATTTAACATAAGTACTTAAAAGCGCTTTTACATTGAAAACATATAACTTAAGACTGAACGAACACCTTACAATGCAAGTAGGCACCTAGTTAAGTCGTCGTGAAGATGCTGCTGAAAAGTTAGATATTCTACATTGTACACACCTCATTGTTTATCCCAAAATATCAGAAACAAAATAACAAGTATTTTAGAACACAAGACACATGCATGCATGCAATAACTCCCGCTTCGCTTATTTCAACCTGCACCGGCAGTCTTATTTTATTAAAATTCTATTCAAATTCAGATAATTTTATTCAATGTAGATTCTTTACAGAATACTTATTGAATGTGATTAGACTATTGATTAGGCACTTTTCTGGTTAAAATAGGTCGGAGAAATCTAAAGCCTCGCAGGAGCGTAAGCATAATTCTCAACCTTAAGTGTCCTCTAATTTGTCCATCATTAGAAAATTGGCACCAAAGTTCTTTATGAGTTCTCCGTTTTGGTAGAATGATTTTTCGTAAAATATTCTACAAACCATTTCATGCGGTCATGTTGTTGTAACAACAACCTCCTAAGATCAGTACATAAAAGTTTCGTTAATGTATCTTATGAGGTAGTTAATTCAGCGGCGGAATCTCAGACTATATTCTTTTCAATTTACAGGGCCGACAACGATGGAAAAGATTACGTCCTTACTCAATAGTAACATTTGCTGTATCAGTTTGTAAGGTACCTGTAGGTACGTTTCAGGGAAAATAGACTCTCACCGGCAAAGGTTATTAAACCTACTTTCATTTGCAGTATTTTACAACATGACCAGCATAACATAAATAAAAAAAATTAAAAGGTAATAAAAAAAAAATTCTGTAAAAAACTTTTTAACAAAAAAAATAAACAAAAATTTTATTTAACAATAAAATTAAACCGCCGAAAAAACTAAAAAGCAAGAAATAATAAAACTTCTTTATTTAACCTTTATACCAAAGTTCTTGTAAGCATACCCGAGTAATTTTGAGTCGGCGCCGCCGCCGCCGTGCATCAGTAATTAATTAATTTGCTTGTTTGGCACCGACTCAAAATTACTCGAGTATACTTAAATTTGTTTAAGAACTATGTTATTAAGGTTAAATAAAAAAGTTTTATTATTTGTTGCTTTTTAGTTTGTTCGGCGGTTTAATTTTTTTGTTAAAAAGTTTTTATTTCACAATTTTTTTGTGACTATAAATTTTATTTTCCTACCCTTAGGGTAAATCGGAATACTCTGTAAAAAGTTATGCGTGGTCATACAATTACAATCAGTCAGTGAACAATCAATCATCCCTTAGGGTTGAATTTTTTTTCCAAATTTATATGGGACCAACTTCGGGGTTATGGGTATAAAAAAATAAAAAAAGAATTATCAAATCGGACTACTCTGTAAAAAGTTATGCGTGGTCATACATAAAAGAAATATATACGCGTCGACTTGAGAACCTCCTCCGTTTTTTTCGTCGGTCAAAAATTCAAAATTAACCAACATCTTAGTGTTACCTTCCATTCATTGCTTTAATATAAGCTATGCGGTCCGATTATGAAGCTTTTAATTGTTTTTTGGATTAGGCTGTACATACCATTCCACAATACTAGACCATTTTTTAACCTTTTTACGTCCCGTAATTGACACACCTGCTGTGATTGAGGAATCAAGACCTCTTAATTGACAATCCTATAGCCATAACGACCTCTTTATTGCCAGTCTTAGGATTCCTTAATCATAGCACGTGTCCCAAGTACAAAACGTTAGAAAGTCGAATAAATGATCCGTTATTGCGGAATGTTACAGCACAATCCAAGAAACAATAGAAAGTTTGATTAAGTCTATAAGAGACGGCATACACGCCTCTTTAAGGCCAATGGTTAGTTTTGAATTTCTGCTGTGAAGAAAATATTACGTAAATTTAATTGCCCAAGTAATTTTATGTAGTGAATTAAACAATAATTTATTTATTTAATATTTTTTTTATTTAAAGATACGAAAAAAAAATGTCATGTGGTTAAATTCCGTGTCGGTAAGTGTATTATCCTGAAGGTTTAAAAAGGTAAATGTTTGTGATCAGACAAATAATGATTTTAGCTTTGTCAAATCGATATACTTAAAAGTTTGAAAGAAAAAACAACAATTTGGTACCATTGAGGTGATCTGATTATGAGGATCATAATCCAGTCCACTAAGCTTACGCCTCTGCTAAGGTTAAATTTTTCCGAATTACTATGGGACGTTTCAGATTACTATGGGACCCCGGCTATGTCTTTATACAGGTGTCAGTTGACGTCTATGTTATGATTTTTGGTTCATTCAGCATAGTTTACTTGTATACTCCCGATATATTTTTATTAATCTTTCATACCGTCAACACATAATATGATGGAAAATGACACTTTATGTGATGTTTGTATGTAAAAAGGCCGACAGTACATTTTCAGTTGGACCGCTGAGACATGAAAATACATTGCCGTTCCATATCGCATGAATGAGCGTATTTTTTGCTTTTCCTCGGTCAAACTACCGGATAATAAATAGAACTAAGTATATTTTAGTCTTTTTTTAGCATATGTGTACATATAAGGTGTTTTTAAATTAGACTCAAATATTCCTAGGGATGGTGTAACTATGATAAAGAAAAATGTTTATCAAAGTTTTAGAAAAATCCTCCCGCTATTTTTTTTTTTATAATTTTCAAACAAAAAAAATATTATTATTTGCAATCATCCTGTAGTAATGATTTCGACCGTAATAAGAGCCCGAAACCGAGCCGAAACCGCCCGAACCGCGCACTCGGCTTTCGCGTGATTGGCTCACGACTCCGCGCTGCCGCCTGTGCTAATACGGAGTGTTCATTTTACGATATTTAACGGTATTGTTTTTAGGATTTTTCTCGAAAACTAGCGAATAGAAATGTAAAAAAATAACACCAATAGTATTCATTTAGGTCCTTGAGGTAACCCTAACAATATTTGGGTCTAATTAAAAAACACCTTATAGAAATGGCCGGCCGGAGATGAAACATCTCCTTTTTCAATCAATCTATACAGGGTGTAAGGAAAAGTACCGATTTCCTTTTATCCACATATTCTATAAGTAGAATAAAGAACAATAAGCATGTTTAATAAATTAAAAAAAATATATATAACAGATTTTAAAGATTAATAATGAAATTTAATTGTGTCAACCCTTACATACCAGACTCAATACTAATATATAACAGATTTTAAAAAATAATATTGAAATTTAATTGTGTCAACCCTTACATACCAGCCTCAATACTACCGCACCGATAAGCGAGAGTATTTGCCTCAAGTGTTGTCCTTACGTAGTTTTCTATCTCCTATCTCTGTTGCACGCTAGTCAATGATGTTTATTATTGAATGAGAGCGGGTACGAGTCGCGATTTTTTTAATAGGGTTGGCAACTTGAACATTTTTTTTCATAGGAATTACTTTATTTTAATGATTTTTTTTATTATTAATATGTTTTATGTATTTATTCTACTTACACTGCATGTGGTTAAAAGGAAATCGGCACTTTTCCTTACACCCTGTATTTCAGATGTCTCTAATCAACGGACTAATTATCGATTTCGCGAATGTAAATCAGAAACTAGGTACATACGTGTATATTCCTAAACATTATAATAACTTCTAGCTATAATATTTATTACAATTTTTATCATCAATTCGATGTAGTTTTATTGTGCGCCCTTACTTGTCATTATACTAATTTTACGTTGAGTTGAACCGAAAACGTCATAGAGATTTCAAGAACTTCAATAAGCATAAACAAAAACGTGACAAATAATGGAAGACATTACAACAATGATTTAAATTTCATGACTTCGGAATCTTTATTACAGTACTTAACTTACTTAATACAAGATAAATGAAAGCCATTGACAAAAATCATCTCCTAACGGTGGGATCCTAATTTCATTTTATTTGTGCAGTTATCGTAAGATGTGCACACCGAGTACAGAACCTAGAACCTAGAAATTGAGAGACCAAATTCACGTTAAAGTGAAAACCAAGATAGCGCAAACAACAGCATTAAAAATAATTTCAAATAAACATACAGTTCAAAGTTCATCGATCCGTATCACAGACTAAAATTAACAGAATTATTTTTTTAAACATACAAACATTTTCTTCGCCAAGGGACATGTGCTCGGTGTGAGTGTATCATCATTAAGATCGTATAAAATCTAGCCACTTGATCCAACTTCTATACATTAAATTACAATCCCCTTCAAACCTTATACTAACTACAGGGTACGTTTAGCTTTTTAATTTTTACATAACATTAACCATCAGTACTTTACTTACACATGTTTGCAGTCTATAACTGCCTTCTTAAATCTGAATTGACAGAAAGTATTACTGATATATTATGGATAAAATTATTCTAGTCTTGTTTCCCTCCAGTTTCCATTTATCTACATGAAGCATTTTGAATACGGAGCTCCGTTAGATATAAGACTTGCTGAGGACTCTTCTTTGACGCCAACTGTTGGAAGAGAAAATGTTTCTCTGAGTTGTGTTTGTGTGGATCAATAAGCGTCCATGCATGTAAGCAATAGGTGGGTCTATTCACCCTCGGGCCAAAAAGAGAAGCGGGTGCCAGGGCCAGCGGTGTCCGAGGAGGTGACGGCTTCGTGGCGTCTGGTGGGCGAGAAACTGCTAGTTGGCGCATATCCGGGATTGGGGCTCGACGCGCCACCTGCTAACAAAAAAATCACAATTTCATCAACCGATCCAACATATTATACTGCTCTTACATCTATCTAATTTGCTTTTTTTGTTAGACCGAGTGGCTGTCACAACTTCACCGGACAGTTGGGGAGCGGATGGTTCGACAAAAATTATTGCACCTGAAGATTAAAGATGATAAAATTTCCTACAAACCTGTCAAAAGTTTTGTTATTAAACTCTCATAAATAAAGCCACATGTATGCGTTGTATTAACTCATCTCTTATCCCAACTTCTGTCTAGTACAAGTTCTTTGGCCCGTACCCAAACGTAAAAATCTAACGGATTCAGTTAGGGCCATTGATTGGAAGGTACCATGCAAACAAGATAAAAAAGAAGAAGAAGGACATAACAAGAAGGAAGAACAAAAGACGAATCAATGCAATGTATAGAGGTGGCTTTTGTTACTGTTCGGCAAATAAAATTATTAGACACAACCACTGTGAAAGTTTGTAATGTTGTACCTGCAAGCTGTAAGACGCCCACATTTTTATTAGGATTTGTGAATTTTTAGAATAAACGTTTTAAGCAATAATATTAATCATAAATTTTAGTGAAACCCATATAAGAAGGACGCAAAAGATGGGAGATAGATTTTTGTTCGCAATATTGAGATAACATTTTTTACTCTCTACACTTAAAGTGTAAAAGGACATATGTGTGCCTCTTTGTCTGATGATCAGAATTACCTTCCGAACATGAAAATGGCAGACAACCACACCTCTGAGTTTTGTAGGAATTTTGTGTGTGTGTGTATAAAATGTACATTTGTCAGACTGGACTCAATTTGTTCGATTGAACACAATATCAAGGACCACGGAAAAATGGCCTGCCACCGTAATAGCCCTGCGTTGTAAGTTAACAGCAGCGCTTCAAAATGAGGAAAACTACTACTACGTCTCATGATAACCCAGCGCCTGCATTCTACATCTTTTGAAGTATTCTGAAAAGTACAAAGGCACACATGTAAACATTATCTCGTACCTACCCCTTTCTTTTTTTTGGTTTAACTCAAACACGCTGCGACATATGGCAAAAATTGTCAGGACCACATCGATACGATCCCTATCGATTTTCAAATTATCTACCGAAATTATGTTTTCGTAAAAAATCTTACTGCAAGAGATCTAGTTCTCAAAGACTTAACCAAATTATCTTTGACTAAACAAAATTAACGAGTGATTCTTCACTTCTTCCGTTTTTCTCTTTGCTCACTGGTGAAGTACTTAAATAGACTTGATTTTATTATAAGTTTGTCTTGCTGAACTTGCCCGGACTGATGGTTGGCGAAGGATATACGCTGGGTAGAAATGGTGTCAAATGAAAGGGTACTCGAAAAGTTAAAGAAAAGAGATTTATCATACAAACTATAGAGATTTGGAGACGAAATATGATTGGCCACCCGATTCAACACGATTCGTTTATTGAGAAAATTGAGGGAAAGAGAGGAAGGGACCGACAGAGGAGAACCTTTATGGAACAAATCAAAGAGAAAGTACAGGTCAATAGTATCAGGAAGTGAAGAGACTGGCGGAAGCAAGGAAACATTGGCGATTACTCCACCGACAGGAGCACGGCTCTCAATTTCAGACAGAGAGAGAGAGAGAGTATCGTTAACAATTTTTAAACTAAGTACCCTTTATCACACAGTACCTGGGCGACGGAGCTTCGCTCTATAATAGCCGCCCCAACATAAAAATATCATCGGGTTAGCAATATAGCGCTGTAGGCTTTTGTCTAAAAAGCGGTATTTAAAAAAAATGCTTAAAAACACTGGGAAAACGAATTTCAAACGAAAACCCCCGTATGGTATACGTTAGAGCCTTTTTCGAAAAAACTGATCACAAAGTATAGGATATTTATGAAACTGACTGTCTATATCTTTTTATTTTGTATGATATTTTCGTGCTGTTAGGTTTGTCAACAAAGAAGCGTGCTGATACAGATTCAAGAGACGTTTGATTAAAAGGCCTTGATGTTACATAATTCATTAGCTTAGTGTTAACTTTTCAACATAATTTGAAACGAAGGCGCACTATCTCTTGTGATTTGATTGGTATTATAAATGATGTAATATTTATAGGAACACACGTCATTGTGGCTGTGACCTGTATTTGCATGTATGTATGTATGCAGGCAACAGCTTGAAAATTTATTTTTACAGCTGTAAGACCGATTTTGAGTGACGTGTTACGAGTTCTTTCAAATCATCGTTCAAGCAACGATCGTTTGAGTAGTCAAAAAATCTTCGAAACAGTTGCTTGTTTTATATCATGACTAGAATCCCTTCAGAGGTTTAAAAATATTTGTATTAACTGAACAAAGCAATTAAGCTCAAACTCAAAATAGTTTATTCATTGTTGGATATTAAAATCTGTTAATGACGTCAGCTAAACTACATCGCTTCACAAACAAATTGGCGCCATCGTAGAAAAAAAATGAAGCGACAATAAAAACCCAAGCTCCCTTATAAAAATGTTGGAATGTACAGAATTGATATAATAAACATAAGGCAATTTGGATTTTGAATTAGCCTGTTAAACCGCAGCCTCATCCCACGGATTATTCTCTTCTAAACAACCTTATATTTTATACTCGTCATAACCTTTATTATATAATTTTTGCTTGATAACAGTTTTGAATTTATCTAACGGTAAACTTTCAATATTAGTGGGTACCTTATTATAGAAGCGTATAAATTGACCTGTATAAGATTTACAAATTTTGCGAACACGGCTGACATTAGAAGCAAGTTGATTCTTGTTTCTTATGTTGACACTGTGCCTGTCACAATTTTTTTCGAAAATATGTATATTCCGTTTAACATATATTAAATTTTCATAAATGTATTGCGACACAAAAGTCAAAATGTTGATTTCTTTAAATTTATTTCTAAGAGATTATCTAGGCTTCATTTTATAAATTGCACGAACAGCTCGCTTTTGTAGTATAATAATGCTGTTTGCATCCGCAGCAAGACCCCATAACAAAACCGTCAGAGCTCTTATTCTTTTCACTGCGTATGCTGCAGAACTGAGTCTGTTCGACAATTTATTAATATGCGGTCCCCATTGTAATTTGTTGTCTAAGGTAAGAACAATGATTCTCGACAATTTGACAAACTTGTAAAGTTGTCACAGAAATTCTAAGTTCGTAAATGCTTTATGTCAGTGAGGTGCAAAGATAAAATCAGTTGCTAAATAATCAGAATAAAAGTCCTGAGTGCAGACGTTGAGTAGTAAGAGAAATGACGTTGAAAACACCAAAATCGAAAGCTCGTACTTGCTCCGTTATTTCTTTTCATTTGTGTAATTTGATATCGTGAGTTAATTTATCACTAAATTTTCTAAAAAAAATCTCCTTATTTACATAAATAGTGCCGAGATTTTTTTTTGTTAAGATCCATTGATAATTTGATTATTGAACGTACAAAGATTAGTTCAAAAACTAGAACCTAACTACTGGCGTATCTTGCACTAAAAAAGTATGAAACAAGAAAATATTGTCATCTGAATTAGTTATGTTTAATACTCGTAAATATTCATAGTGATGTGATGACAGATAATAGCCATGTAGTATTTTTTCGTATTTAATTTCAACCTATGCTCCTTGGGAAAAGTTACAGTAGCGCTTACAAATTTTCTTGCACCCTGTAAGTATTATGATTTTTTAAAGATTTTTTTAAGGAGTCTTTTAATTTTTAAAATATCATGTTGAGTTCAAGAATTTATACCCTGGAAGCTAGGTCACTGGAGTGTATTTATTAAATACGATAAGCGTTGGTACACCCAACAGCACGTCACTGGACTTTATGACATGGTAATGGAGTTGCAAATGTTTCCATTGGCGTGAGGTTGACCGTACTATACGCATAGTCGTCTGTTATGCGTGCACTGGAATGAGAAGTCCGTACGCCAACAATACCCTACGCAAGCACATCTTCAAGACGCACTCGTTAACGATACGCGTATATCAATTGCAATAATGTTCCACTATTACTGCATTAGGTATACGCTTATTGTTAACGATATTCGCTGCAGAAACGACCTAGCAACCAGCTTTCTACAAACTACGGATTCGGTGCACTGGAATGGAACCTATTTTTTATATTTCGATAGCTTGAAGTAATGTTTTTTTGTACGGGTATTATTATTTTATGATGTACATTGCACACACACAGCTGTTTTTGCTATATCGAGATACACAAATGATAAGCGAAACCAATGCTTTCAGGGCTTGATGCATACATCAAGTATTAGCAATTCTTGATGTAATGCATACCTACTAATAATGCCCTGCATGTGTAAGAAGCCTACTTATTGTTTAAACATTGATATTATTTACGTAGTTCCTGAAGGCGTTTATTTTAGAACGTATAGTGTTGGATTATAATATACTAGCTGGTGCCCGCGACTTCGTCTGCGCAGGTTTATAAAGTGTCGCCTATGTGTTATTCTGATGTATAAGCTATATTATTGTAAAGTTTCATTAAAATCCATTCAGTAGTTTTAACGTGAAAGAGTATTATACATTCATCCATACATGTTTACAAACTTATTGATTATTTTCTCCCGACTGCCTGCGACTTCGGCAAGATAGGTTATGATTTTGGCCGCTATGTATGTTTATCTGTTCCCTCATAACTTCTAAACTACTTATCGTAATTTGAAAAATGAGGTATCGTCAGAGGCGTCTTGATCATCCGCTATAAGAAGTCAAATTAAATTTAATGCTAAAAAAAGACGAGAAAATATCGAGATTTATCATACATATAATAAAAAGTTGGTAAAATTTTAAAATTATTGGAAAGAAAAAGGGGAGGCCTTTGCCTTGCAACGGGACAGACCAGGCTTAAAAATTATATAAAAGAGACATGTTGAAATTTGACGGCACCCCCCCCCGGGAATGACGGTTTTGTAAAAGTCGGTTTACTATTATCTAATCTGTGGCGATAATGCACCAGCACATCGAGCTGAACCTGTAAACGCTGCTCCCCGGGAACACAACATCTCACGATTAGATTGGCTTGCCGACTCGCCTAATTTAAACCCTATCAAGTATGCATGTGATGCTCATAAGCGATCTGTTTGCAATCGTCAGTCAACTCCACAGACCCCGTCAGATATCAGAGAAGCTGCGATTCATAAATGTGACAGGTTACCGCACGAGTTACCTACTGGATAACTTGATCCGCAGCACACCCAGAAGGATTTCCGTAAGTGTTTTAGTCAGTGGAGAAATTAATTTGTATTAATTGAGTAGATAAAAATAAATAAAATATCCATTATTTAGGTATTTTATTTTTAGGTCTACATCCTTTTTAGGGTCGGAACCCTACGGATAGCCAAAGGATGAAAAACGGGACCCTATCAATATGCCTCCGATGTCTGTTTTCTGTCAGCGGGCTGTATCTCATGAACCGTATTAGGTAGACGGTTGAAATTTTCACAAATTACTTACTTCTGTTGCTGCTTCAACAACAAATACTAAAAATGATAAAATTTTGGTAATTAAGAGGGGCTCCCCTACCAATAACGTGTTTTTAGACGATTTTTGCACGATTTTTGTTTAGGAACACTATAAGAAGCGTGAAAATTGGTATGTTTATAGTGCTTAAGCTATAGAATAACAACAAATAATAAAAACTGGTCAACTACTTGTCGGACTCGCGCATTTTAATGCACTTCTGCGTCACTAAGACGGTATTTTTACCTTATTGGTACGGAACCCTCGGTGCGCGAATCCGACTTGCACTTGGCCGTTTTTTTTTACTTTTCTTGACTTTTCCATAGGACACGATTAACTTCAGAATTTTTTAAAATATGACATGAATTTTTTAAAAATATGTGAAAAAGAATATTATATTGCATTTTTAAACAAGGAATTAACTTCAGAAAGAAAAATCCATAATATTTGAGCCATTTAAAAATATCTCAATTTCCACACCGACCTTTTTTTTATCTCTGTAGCTGAAAAAAGGCCTGGTTCAGTGCGTTGCGGAGTGTCCGTGACACTACTCCGAAAATAGAGAAACTAATTATCCTTTAATCTCATTACATCTTCAATTTTATAGTTTTTTCCGATTTAATAAATAGGCAGCAACAACCAAATTAAACGTTTTATTCATGAATGTGGAACTACTTTTGAGCACGATCCGCGTTGTAAAGGACAGACAATTCATCCGCGACGGACGAATGTTCTAATTCGCGCGCGGACGGTCTGCGTCGCTCTGATCTGAACCAAAAGTGGACCCCGCGGTGACCACTATTTATTTTCACTTGAAAACTTTTTTTCAATTCGCAACAAATGGACCCAAACAAATGAAAGCTTTACGGTTTAACTACCTGTTTTCGCTTGTTTACAAAGTACGATAAAAGCTCAATGTTTTATTTTCTTAATTTGGCTACAGAAAACTTCCGAAATTACCTACCATATCCGATCTTTCCTGAGAGTAGTACGGTTTTGCACAGATTATTTTTTTTATCAACTATGAAATAATTGCTAGTTAATAATAGTTGTCGTGTGATTTCTTGGCGTTTACTTTTGTTTCCTTGATAATAAAATTTTACCATAACATTTTTTCAGAGACGATAATATCTTATCTTTCTTTCTCAACCTAAACCATCGTTAGCTAATCCACAATGTGGTATTGCTTAAAAATTAAAGATATCTTTAGTCAGTAAAAGTAAAGGACGCCTATTAGTTTTTTTATTATTATTTAATGAAATGCCAACTACTTACTCATTTTAATCAATTTATGATAATTTCACTTTAGCGCCGAAAGCCTGTTTATCTTGTCACTTTTGATATTTAAAATTTTGAGCAAATTATTTAAAGAGAACGTGAATTGTCGCGTTGGTGTATTTTCAACAAGGAACTAGATTGTGTTCAATTTACCATTGATGATTTTCAACCGAAGAGGCAGCATGGCATTTGATCTTAGTTTATCAAAAATATGACGTTTTAAAACATAAAATGTGAACAGTCAAAAGGCCTTGAAGGCAATCAAATTAGAAAATAAAAAAGCTGGCAAGTGCGTGTCAGGCCAAGATTAAGTATTTCATAACGTTCGATTTTTTTAGCAGGTTTTGATTAAGTATTTCATAACGATCGATTAAGTATTTCATAACGTTCATAACATAAACTTTTTACCTCCTAATGCTCAGCGAGGTCCTAGCTCCTGATTGCTAGATATCGCTATTTTTATTATTTTCCAGTGAAGCCTACATTACTATGATAGTTTTCCTTAAGGTAGTTTTTTTATCATATATCCTACTAATGTGAAATTTAACTACGTTTCCAATGACAACCGTTTAGCTGGCACTCGACTCCAACAAAAAATTGCGCTTTTAAGCTTAATGTTTCGCAAACGGATCCCAAAATAGAAAAATTATCGTAACAGAGTCACATTGTTTTAAAAGGGCCTATCCAATGACTCCCCACACGATGGGGTAGACAAGAAAAAAATCCCATCCCCACATTTCTTGTAGAAGTACCCCAAAATTTTTTTTTCCAAAATTTTATTCTGCCACTTTGTTGGCGTGGATGAAATGTATATCCGTAGTAAATTACAGCTTTCTAGTACTAAGGGTCCCTGAGCTAAGCCGCCGACAGACAGACAGACGGACATGACGTAACTATAAGGGTTGCTTGTCGACTACGGACCCCTAAAAACAATAAAATTAACAGCTTGCGGCTTTCTCCCTACTCGAAATGTTCCTAGTCAGATAAAGAAAAAAGAACCGGCTAAGTGCGAGTCCGTTCCGTACCACCACATAATATTAATAATTAATACAATTATTGTATTAGTTGAGATTTCTGTAACTTAACGTGCTACATTTTTTGAGTCCGACTCGCACTTTACCAGTTTTTATTATTTGTTGTTGTTTTATAGGTTATTACTATAAATATACAAATTTTAACGATCGTACAAGTTTCCGTTGTTACAATCGAGGTAAAACAAAAAAGCCTAAAAAACACGTTTGTTGTAGGGAAGCCTCCCTTATTTTTTTAGTATTTGTTATTATAGCGGCAACAGAAATACACTATCTGTGAAAATTGCAACTGTCTACCTATTACTGGTCATGAAATATACAGCCCAAATAAACGTTTTAAAATAAAAGCTGACTTTGAAGGCATCTTATTCCTTTCCTTCCTATTTTTTTTAACTGAAAATACAGTATTTATCTACTAAACGAGCTCTAAACAACGATACCCACTCGAGGGGTAGTTCAAATATTTTTCGCGCTCCCTTTAGCTGTTTGGGAGATTCACTTCATTGCGTGCGACTTTGTCTGTCTGTCTGTCCTTCACACCTCTATATCTCGGCAACCACTCATGTTATCGACTTGAAATTTGGAATAGTTTTAGAATATAGTTGCCAAAATTATGATTATTAATGTAAAGGGGGCCTAAATAGGGGTGGGGGGCAATTTTCAAATTGTCGCTACTAGGTCGAGTAGGGTATCATATGAAAGGGCTTTACTTGCACATTCTAAAATATATTTTTGTATTTTTTTGCGTCTCTCAGTTTTCAAGTTATGATGAAAAATTACAAAAAAAATACCATTACCCTTTTCTCCGAAGTTTGTGAAAGGAAAAATCTGAATTAATTACAATTGACAGAAGTTTATGGTAACATTACAGCAAAAATAAAACGATCTTTCTAATATGCACAGTTATTTTAGAAATGTGACCTTTACAAACAAATTTAGTTTTGCGGTCCTAAAAATGGACTTTATTGCTTCCAAAAATACAAAAAGTATATCGAAACCCTCGGCGCGCGAGTCCGACTCGCACTTGACCGGTTTTTTTTATTTATTTTTATTATTTGTTGTTGTAGCGGCAACAGATGTAGGTACACAATTTGTGAAAATTTGAAATTTTTACCTATTACGGTTCATGAGATACAGCCCGCTGACAGACAGACATCGAAGGCATATTAATAGGGTCCCGTTTTTAGGGTTCCGATACCAAAATGGTAAAAAAAAGGAACCCTTATGGTGCCGCTCTGTCTGTCTGTCCGTCTGTCTGTCACACCTCTATATCTCAGCAACCACTTACGCTATCGAGCTGAAATTTGGAATAGTTTTAGAATATAGTTGCCCAACTTAATTGCACATGAAATTTTTTTGAAAAAAGTATGATTATTAATGTAAAGGGGGCCAAAATAGGGGGGGCCAAATTTCAAATTGTCGCTACTAGGTCGAGTGGGGTATCATATGAAAGGGCTTTACTTGTACATTTTAAAATATATTTTTGTATTTTTTTAAATTTCTTAGTTTTCAAGTTATGATGAAAAATGTCAAAAAAAATACCATTCCCCCCCCTTATCTCCGAAGTTTGAGTAAGGGAAAATCTGAATTAATTACAGTTGACAGAGGTTTATGTAAACTTTACAGCAAAAATAAAACGATCTTTCTAAGTTGCACAGTTTTTCAGAAATCTGCAAAAAACCTTTACAAACAAATTTAGTTTTGCGGTCCTGAAAATGGACTTTATTGCTTCCAAAAATACTATAGGTATATCGGAACCCTCGGCGCGCGAGTCCGACTCGCACTTGACCGGTTTTTCCGTTGGAACCTAAAAAAAAATTAACATGTCTTTTTTTTCATAAGCCCATCGAAAAGAAAACTGAAACTATAGGTAGTGCAACTTCGTCTGTATGTGAGTCACACTTGTTTATCTCAGCGACTACTCACTACTCACGCTATCATCGACTTAAAATTTTGACTATTTTTAAAATATGCTTGCCCAACTTTATTACAAATTAAAGAACCAAAAAATACATATTATTATTGCAAATGGAGCCCTTTTAAGATCTTTTTCATAAATGTCGCTATCCAAGTTTCAATTTAAAAAAATATTCCATTCAAGTAATATTTTTTTACGAAAAAAGACTTGAGTAAATATTGTTCACAATTCTATTCAATAACTGCCATCTTACGAATTGGTTTCGTACTCTTTGCCGAAAGGTTGTGAGTTGTGACGGCGACGATGAGTGGAAGCTTCCCGCATTATGTTCCTTTATTCCAAATAACTTAACGTTTAGCAATATAGAGGGCGGTAGAATCTTTTGCTTGAAGGCTGCAGCTGAACTGAAAACGTCTTAGACGTTGTACGAAACGTTCATAAGTACCGGAACAAAAAAAACCTTAGATTATGAATAACGGCAGCTATGAAAAAAACCAACTGAAAGAGTATCAATAATTTTTATTTTCGTTTTGTTTTAGGTCAATATTCAATTTAAAAGAATCAGTTATTTGTGAATTCGATTTTTTATTTAACTATTTGTAATCAAGTGATTTCCATTATCCAAAAATTTAGTTTTAATGAATCGCTTAGGCATTTGTTTTTTCCAAAGCGGGGAATATAAAGAGAACATCAGCAAATAACCTCAAATAAATATTTTCTTACACATAAAAACAAACATCGAATTAAATACCTAATAAATAAATTGAATTACGTAATGAATAGTAACTAAGGAAATAATAAAATATTATTTTCTTACCTGAGATCTTACGTGCAATCTAAATTGTTTCATTCACTATCAGATAATTTATACAGACTTAGTTTTTATTTTTGATTATAGCTGGTTTTTCTTTAACTAACCAGTACTGCTTTAACACAAATATGCATCAGGAAGCCAGTAGATATTCCAGACATTTCATTCATATATGTTTCGTAAATAAAACAGAAATTACAGCATTTTAATTTCTGCAAAGGTACGGCATCATAAAACCATGCCTTGATATTCAAAAAATATATACTGACATATGATTCACAATCACATACAGACATGCACAATTAAACCATGAAAATGATGACAAACAATAAATTGTCCTGAAAAAATTATGGCCTTAACAGAGAGTGGCCCAATTGAAAAAAAATCTGTGTTCACCATTCAATTAAAATTACTAATAATACCCATACATTATTTACATATTTTGAGAGGTTGAGATCAGTTTTAGGAGGCAATTAGTTCTAATAAAAGTATTTTGCAAACAGAAAATTGCGAAAACGATTTAGGTTACCTTCAGACCAGAAGGAAAATCTGGAGACGGCTGTGTCCGATGAGGTGACGATGTCGTGATGTCGACTTGGCGAGAAACCACCCGAAGACGGTGCGTAACCGGGCCCGGGGCTAGATGAACCATCTGGAAGCCCAATAAGGAAAACCAATTTACCCAAAAACGAGGCAAGCCAAAATACAGATTATTAGTTAAATTTCGCACAAAACTTATATTATACTAATTTTTGCACATCAAAGCTTAAGTTATATGAGTTCAGCCACGAGGGGACCAAAATACAAAATCACTGATTTATATGTATTTCAATCAAATCAAACTAAAAAATAACAGATTAATACAGGGTATGTTAGGGACAGTGTACCAAAAACTGAAAGGGTGTGCTCAGTTAACAAAAATGAACAACTTTCCCAAAGAAACATACTTGGGATATAAAAAAAATTGGCCTCTCCATTTAAATTGCTCACTTTGATCAAACAATTGAAGTAATGCAGCTTTGAGAACAAAGAAACCGAAATATCAGAAAGGCAACAGGTACGGCACATTCGGACCATTATATAGAATTCTTCTGTGCCTTCGGACTTCGGTAAAAAGAGTTTTTTTAACAAAGAATTTAGTCAGTTAGTAGTTTTCGTAATAAATCTTAATTTTAAGTTTTGCTGTGCCACCATGTCCACAAATGAGACTAAACCTGACACCTTTATACCTACTTTGTGGAATGCAATAAACGTTTGAATGTGAATTTGAGTTGCGCATAGGCCATGACAAAATGCCCATAGCAAAAAGAGATGACGTTAATGTGAAATTTGCCGTAAAAAGTACGGTTTGAATGGAGCTCAACATATACTTCTCAAAGGGTGCACATTTCCTCCGGAAAAACGTTCATCTATAGCACAAAGTGTGGGGCCTATGACCGCATTTATAAGTATGCTCCGTTCAGAAGGTAGGTATATATCGCAGTAAGTGGACTGCTGCAGTAAAAAGAGCTTATAATCACATACCTTTCATTGATGACATAATTGAAGTTACAAAATCTCAAAAGAAAGCAGCTAAACTCAGTACAACCATTGGCTTGCTGGCTGAGATAACCCTCATAACCACCTCTCGTCAAGCCACTCGTATCTCTCCACTCTGGACAATGACGGGCTCAACGACTAAAGTAACAGGCGGACAGATGGCATTTCATTCCATACTCGGCACATATAAAAAGGAGTTCGGCGTCCTTGCAGAAATAACAAATAAAACATCTCCAACTGGAAAACAAGGGAAGAAATGGGAAAATGCAAAGATGTCATGCGGGAAAGAGGCGTGATGTTATGTATGTATGTATGTATGTCATGCGCTAAGCAGACGGGGCTCCTAGCAGTATATGTGTATTTATTATTTTAATGCTTACTAATTATGATTATATTTTGCAGGTGCTTGCGTTGTATAGAGAAGCCAAAATTAATTTCATTTCCCAAACTTCTTTCTTTGGGAAAGTTGTTCAGTTTCATTCACTGAACACGCCCTTTCATATTTAGTTACACCTTCTCTTTAAATTAAAAAAATAAGAGAAATATTTGTTTAATATGAAAACACCGTTGCATATTATGACATTTGTGAAGGAATTGATTAACTTCAGATTTCTATAAAATATAATATAAATGATGCAATATCCTATGTTAAATATTGTACTTTAATAAATAAAATAAAGCCTAGTAAAAAAGTCTGCGGCAAAACCAAAAAGGAAGGTTATGTATTTGACCTGTATGTATGTAGGGCTTTTTCATTGTGCCCTCGCAACTTCTTAACGGCAGAACCAATTTAATGAATTTTACGACGTTAAATTGTCTTAACGGCGACACTTAAAAATTATGAAAAATGAACATGGCGAATTCTCGGAACCAATTCTAGCACTAGGGTAAATTTCATAGAAATTAAAAAAATTACGCTTACAAGTGTGGTGACTACGGTAATTCCCACAAAATACAACGCGTAAAAAAATGCTTTTTCTGTATTCTGGAGGTCCCAGTCCTGCAGTGTCCGTTTCATGGGATGTTATGATGATAACTTAGTATTTTTGATTGTAAATTTTCGTACATGATTTACCTATTAAGAGCTTTTCTAGGCTCTAAAAAAATTCTAATACCTCAAAAATCATTCGGTTATATTCAAGAATGGAGTCCCGGCGCTGTAGTAAGCAAAAAGTTGTACAGACCGAAACTTACCCAAAGCAGTAACTCCTATAGGATTGTAGCTGTTCATCGACATTGATTGCATCGGCTGCAATGAACTTTGAAGCTGAAAGACAGAGTAAATATTTCATATAAAATATTGCTATTAGAACAAAAAAAAACTGACGATTATGTGTGTGTACTCGTATTAAAAACGAGCTTATCGTTACCTTACATTGTGCGTAATAATAATGCAAAACAAAGCAAGTAGAATGTCGAGTAATGCAAATCAAGATTATCGAAATAATATCAAGAACACAAAAATGTAAACAGTTTGTCGATACAGAAAATTTATTGAGCATTCAAAGCACCAATTTGCAAGCATGCAGTTTTATTGCATTGTGATACGCTACTAAAAATTTAATCTCAATTTAATTAAGGAAATGAAAAAGGAATTCAGGCGAGTGTAACGACATGTTTAGATTAATAAATGCTTACTTATATAAAAAGCTGCCTATCCCTGTGTTCCATAAATGATAAGTAATAGGTAATAATAATTTAATCTATTAAAATTTACGGAATCACGTTATCACCCGCACACAGCTCTACTTGCTTATAAAAGTCTTGCTTTTTATGCGTTGGCCAAGACATAATATGCTTCAAAATGTAAAATAAAGCCGTGAGATCAACAGTTCTAGAATTCCTAGTATTTTCCAAATAGTAGGACAATTACAAGTTTCTTTGCTTACCATGTATCAATATAGTCTAATATTGCCAAAGAACGAATTGCCCACCATCACGTTGGCAGGCAGTTTAAAAAATTCACCATAGACAGCTGCTTACCTGTCCTTGCAGCTGGTGAGACGTGAAGGGGTTTACGGGGGAGGTCTGATGAGACAGGCCGCTATGGGGCGAACACCCTGGGGGGCTGCGTGACATTCCGCCACAAGCACCGTACCCCAGCCCGCTTGTCGACTGCGTCAACCATGTGCTGGAAAATACCACCAAACATTCAAACCCACTATTAAAATAACTACACAGATGAAACTAATTAGAAGCAAACTGTGAAGTATTTCTAAGTCAGTTTTATTTCCCTCGTTAAGTTACTTGCTATCCGGGGGTTTATACTTAAAGTTTGCATAAAAGGTGATTTTCAAGCCACATATAAATAAAGAAACGTTTATATAACTTTTTTAAATTACTTCCACCTCTAAAGCATCGTGCGAATTTTCGCCAATTTCTTTGCCAAGCAATTTGAATTTTTTTTTGCAAATTAGGTAATAATTAAAGATTACGCTCAGTCATCACATCTTTCGAGAACTTTTGTAAAATATCCTTTTATTTGCCTACGTATACTATTTTTTACTACAAATTCGACTAGAAGTCAACGAAAACTTACTAATCCGCGAGCAGCAATAAAAATGTAATCGGCAGCGGAGCTGTTTAAACGAATGTTACTCTCGTTTTATAATGTTAGTATCAGGCCAAAGCAACTCGATTAAAAATTGTTGACCTGTGACGCCAACATTGTATGGGTGATAATAATTATAACGTTTGCTAGCATAACTAAGATAAAAGGGTTTAAACCTACTTGACAGTGTCGTCGTGGAAATCACTTACTCTAACTAATTGTTTATAAAAAGCGATTCAAAATCAGCTCAACCAACCCGATACTACAAAAACACGTTGACCATATCACGGAATCATCATTCTTGGTCAAGTAAATCCTGATGTAAGAATAGTATCTTGGGTGTTCAAATAATAAGTAAAATTGTTACTCCAGTAAAATTACGAGAGATTGTATGGCGAAACAAAAATAATTTGTAATAGCCGTGTTTCTCTGTCAGATCGATAGATTTATATTTCTATCCACCTAAATTTACCCCATTTATTTATTTATTTTGTCGTCCAAAATTTTTAAAATATGGAACTTCGGAAAAAAAAAAATACACCTTTTTTTCTTTACAGCTTGCTTTATATTCATCATTTCATATTATATATGAATCCGCCTAAAAAAATTACCTTCTTTGTATTATTCAACTTTTATACCACGAAATTTAAATAAAGTTTATCTTCTCAAGTTAGACCTGGGTTTGCTGGCCCCGTGCTAGCGAAAGGTCTCTGAATGATACCCTTATGTTTTGCAAAACCGTATTTTTACTGCGCTATGTAGCGAACTGTTTAACAAATAAATTATAGAAAGGTAAGTCAAAGCAAAGTAATTACTTATGTTTCAAGAATTAACGAATTAACCTATGCCTATGGATACATCTGTGAACATTTGTGTAAAATCCCCGCATGAAGAGATTATATCTATCTCTACTTAACACTACAGTTACACCAAACTTAATAGCAGTTTGCTGCACGGGACAACAAAACTAGTTCTCAACGAAGGTGATTCAACATATTTCTTACAACTTTAGTACAGAGAGTAAAGTAGCCGGAGATAAAATAACCAAACTCCGCCCATTTCACCTGCTGACCAATCGCATCTCGAGCCTGCAGCCGGTTTCCATTATAACGACCTACTAGATTAATGTTCTTCCGCCTAATACAGGGTCTTTCTAAAATCTGCAAATTATTTCTAGTGTTCACACATCATAACAAGGGCTTGAATCTGTTCTGTTTTCATTTATCTTTCGGTCACGAACATCATCAGTAACACTTCTCATATTGACCAGGAGCAATTTTCATATTGTCATTAATATAGAGATTTTGATCAGTAGAACCTTAATAAAAAAGCTGGTATTTTTTTTATCTTATCTTATAACGATATCTGTGGTGTTGTGGTTGGACTTATGGCTATGGCGCGCTTCCATAACTCTCGCAAAACAGCAAGTTCACACCATTACGAAATTTAAATCGCAGAGGACATATTTGCAAGGTATAAGAATTACAAAAATATATCAACTGAATAAAAATCGCATTTGAATATTTTGATAGACGTAACGAAATAATTATAAGGAGAAAAAGAATTGAATAGGTACATTACAAGAAGGTATAGGAATTATTTTTTTCTAAAGAAACGTAATAAATCTACAACAACATTTTATGATCATGACAAAAAAACCCGCAAGTCTTACGGACAAAGTGAAAAATCTTATCAAAATTGAATAAGAGTAGGTAAAGATGGAAGACACCTTCGCAAACTATCTTTAACCGATAAAGAGGTAGGTACCTAATAGCAAACTTAAAAACAGTGTTTCAATTAAGCAATATTTTTAGCCAAGACGGCACCTGTCATTGTGGGTCACGATCCTCAGAACTGAGGGAGCGACTAATAAGAAGAAAGAAGCAAGCGATTAGCGCTGTACTAGTAGACGTTTAGAATCTTATAAGATTTTACGTCTATACTCGTATAATAAATGTCGAGTAGAAAACTAAAGGATTACCTTGGCAGTAAATCAATTTAACCCTACGCATGTTCTTGGTTTTAGAGTTACCTACATAATTATTATTATGGGTAGTATATTTTTTTCGTTTTCAGGCCAAGGGATTTTCAAAATAATATATATTTTTAAGGTTTATTATTATTTAATTTTAAAAGGTTATAAGAGCTTATTTTACTTTTTTAAGTCTCGTGAATCAGTTCGTCAGCTTACATAATGCCTAAACCTTTTGCAAAACAGCGCGACTGAGCGCGTGTACTGTCACGGTGATTCGTTTGTGGCACTAGCCGGCCGCTGCCGCGGCACGATCGTTTCGCTCGCTCAGCTCGTGCGTTGTGGTTGCAAGATAAAATAACGCAACCCAACCTAACCGATCCCCAATTTGGGCGCGAATAGGTTGAGTTTGACTTGGCTAGCCAACCTAACATGCAACAGTAATCTACGTTTTACATAGATGAGAATTATTATTTGCCGACCGTTTGTAAAGCGGCGAATTACGCAATTATGCTATTTGGACGCAAAATGCATGCAAAAAGAAAACTAAGAATTAAAAATTTGATAACAATCCTAATTTTGCAACAAAATCAAATTACTTCACGGGTCACAGATAAAATCAACAACCAGTTAAAACTATTGAGGAAATGGGAAATAAAACGCGATTATAAACATATCAATAAATCATTAGCATTTGTTATGTAAACACGAGAATGAGAAACGTAAATATTTATTATAATTAATTTGTAATAATGTGTCACCGAATGCTACTTTACTCTCCGACGTAGTAGGTATAATAGTAAGTATTGTGTATATATTTATACTTACGAGTACCATAACTGTCAAAAAATTCTGGCGCCACATCAAACAAAAACCGAAACAATGGTTAGCATCTCAAAATTAGAAATTTAAGCCAGAATCAAAAGCCACAAAAAGTCCGGACGGAAGGTTTCCTAAATTCGGATCTTTGATTACCCTTAATAAAAAACAATGGCTTGTTGTATAAATCTTCACCAAGTGCCTAAATAAATCTAATATTCTTCGAAACATTATTTGGAGTTAGAAACACAGACAAATTCAATACATTGTCTACATTTTATTTTTATTTCTTTGTTGTAGAAATATGACTGAGTAACTTCGTGACCATGCCATATTTAATGTAGAAAGTGCACTTTTTACATTAAATATAGCAGTGTCTGTAACAGAAAAACAAAACGTAGCAATCTATGAGATATCACAAAAACTATGAGGTCATTTGCGAATTTTAATTTAATTAAAATAACTAAAGATAAAAGTTAGTTGGAAAGTGACCCATATTTTTCATTTGTAACCATTTTACTGCTGCTATTTGTTAAAACGATTCAAAAATTAATAACATATTATATAGATATTAATTGTTAAATTCATATACAAAAAAAATCTTCTCTATTTTTTTGCCAATTTCAGTTTCACGATTGTTTACCTTCCAGAAAACTCTTTTATGAACTGTACATTTGTTATTGAAATTGAGGTCGACATTTACATAGACGAGACTGCAGATGCAAATTTTAGGGCAGTATAAGCTTTAAACTTAATTTAACTTGCCTTCTTGAAAGCTGAACTACACGATTCGATAGCATATCAATAATTTCTTGCGGATGAGCAGTATTTTTTTGGCTTGATCTATATCCAAACGTTGGTCATGCACTATTGCAGAGGGATTTAAGAAATGCCCAAGCCTTTGAACAGTTTTGATATCACGCGATTACGGCATGAGGTTATTTCCACGTTTCTATCTATTTTCTTCTTGACTTTACTACCTATACCCTTTTACATTGTTCTGTGTTTTTCAAAATAATAAAATACGTATTAATGGCAATAACGGTGCTTTAACACGGCACTGAACCAAGATAACCTTTTAAAGCTAATTTAGAAGATCCATGCATATAACCCGTTCGAGTGCCTCAAGATATGCGCATATTATCCGCGCCTTGTAGTACAAGCTATTTATTAATTATAAATTCACTGTTTTGACAATATTGAATACTTACGTGTCATATCTGGGATATGGAGGGGGATACGATGAACTAGATCCGAAGTAATTTCTAGCCCCTAGTGGAAGAGGCTGCATGTGAGGAGGGACGTGTTGGGTAACGTGCGCCACGTGGTACCCGTCTCCGAACAACCCCTTCGAGTAGGGCGGGGCACGGAATGGCCGCTTCATCCTGCGTCGACGCCGGAAGTTCCCGTTCTCAAACATATCCTCACATTGTGGATCTAAAACAATACTACACTGACCCAAAAAATCTTAAAAGTTTTAAAACATTTCGCTAGCAATTCGCTTTCAGTCGTAAGATGAAAGATGAGGGAGTATCGATGTGCGCGCACAGCTCTTCTTCGCATAGCAATACCATAACGAGTGCAAAATTATACTAATTTGTCCGTCGATTACTTACCAAGTGTCCAATAGTTGCCCTTGCGTTCTGCACCACCTTCCCTTGGTACTTTTATAAAACATTCGTTGAGACTCAAATTGTGTCGAATTGAATTTTGCCAACCCTTCTTATTTTTTTCATAAAACGGGAATTCCTTGGTAATATAAGCGTAGATTTCACTAAGAGTTGCTCTCTTAGTTTCACTGTTTTGTATGGCCATCGTGATTAGGGCCACGTAAGAGTACGGCGGTTTGGTTAGAGCTTGTGACGTAGGTGATTGGGGTTTCTTAAATTCTGATGAATTAGCAGGACTACTGGGCGTTGTGGACTTTGATTTACTCTTTGTATCGATGCTGTAAGAAAAACGTACATATCTTCTTTATGTAACCAAGACAGCTCATCGATGTACTCGGTAATTTTATGTAACATCTTTAAGCGTGATAGAATATTTTTATACATGAATACACTTCAGATTAAACATAGCACACCTGTTGGAGCTGGCGTCATCTTTGGAAGGAGGGGGCAGGGAGAGGGTTTGGTAGACTCGTGACATATCCTCTTCCTCCTTGACTGGGGTTTCATCGGTGTGGTTTTCCGAGAGACAAATTCTGCTGTCGTAAGGAGAACCTAGAATACATCAAATATTGATCTTTTGAGCATGTCAACGCTCTTGTCGGAGTTTTAAACTAAATAACAAGGTACATTTACCTACATCTTTACTTAGCGTATCGAATACTGCGTTATTAGAGAAAAAAACATGCAACTATCTATTTTAAATATTGAATAAGCTGTTACTTGTTCAAATTGTTATACTTAAATGAAAAAAGAAGTAAAGAGGTGTTGATAAAGAGGTCTTTCGCGGAGACTGACTTCATGTCCATAAATTGTTACTCGTGATCGCCTTACATCGGCGATGCGATCGAATTTCAGCATGGATTGTGACATCAACTCCATTCCGAAACAGATACTTCATTTTCAAAGGTGAGTTTGAGACATATCTATCAAAACATCTTTACTAAACCATTTATATACTAAGGATTTAATATTTATTTCTTTTGTAAGGTCGATTCAGGGACTGATAACGCTCGTAGAGCAACAAACAAATTATGTCGTAGAATGTATGATCCCAAAAAATCACCGGCAGTATCATGTCACACAAAGCAAATCACTATATAACGATCTAAAGAACAATTTATATAACTGCCTAACTACATTATGCTTTTTTATTAAAAAATACTAACTACACATAGACTTTGTGGGGTCGGTCATCGATTTTTCAACCCCCACAATATGTTGATGATTTATTATTGCGCGCATAAAAAGAAAGAAATCACAATAATCTATGGATACCTACATTTATTAATACGGTAGGTACAAACATTTCAACATATTACAGTAGGTACAAAACATTGTTATTGCCTGGGCTGTTACATTAACGCTAGGATTTTGCCAATCTTACTCGTACGTGCCTCCCGATACGGGTTTCTGAGAACTCGTGTCTTAACTGTATATGAGCTGGTAGCTAAACTGGCATTCTGCATACCAAGATCAAGCAAAACCAATTTATTTTAACGTAATAACTATTTCTTAATTTTTGTGGTAATAGTTCTTTTTAAGTTTGCCCTTTCCAGCTGTCACAGAAAAAGATTTACGAAAATTTTGGAGCTATTGAAAAACAACATTCGTAAGCAATATTTCCCACGTAAATAATTGTATCTACGTGTGAAGTTCCACGGGAGTATTTCCACGTTTATGTGAGTCAAAGAATGCGTCTGACATGCAGTGTGTGCGCATGTAGGGGTATATCGGATTCAAGCGGAGCTGCGAACACCGCGAGGTATTGTGTCGCTTATAGAACAATGCGCCGTATTTATAAAACATTAAAAGCCGGCGTATCGTTCGTGAAATTAATAACAAATAACAATTGTGAAACGTTAGTTCGGGAGCAGTGCGAATTACCCATGCCGTTGACTAATCGAACACTGAATTTACAGTTTCACGTCGCTGTGTAAATATCTTATTAATATTCGAAATATATCCAAAAAGAAAATAGAAAAAAAAAATAGAAGAAGAAAAAATAGAAGAAAAAAGAAAATTTCTCTTCCGTCACATTTAAAGAAAATAACAATGAGGGCCATAAATGTGCTGTATTTTCCTTTTTGCCCTTAGGCTGGAACATAATCTGTGCACTCAATTAGGAAAATAGTGATACTCGAGAAGAAATGCCTTGGGCCTCTGATTATCAAGCACCTAGTAACCAAGAAGACTCGTTTGCTACAAATGATATAAATGCTTCCTTTACTCAGCTATACCTAAATTCATACTGATTATTTCAATAAAAATTTTAGTAGGCATCCGCCGTGTTTGAATTCAATTGTTGTAAAAATAAATATTAGACCTTATGGCTCAAATTTTTTAATCCGCCGGTTTACAAATACCTACACACTAATAAAAACGGGGTTGCTATTATCACACTACCACCTATAGGTAGATACATAGGTACAATAAAGCCTTCTTTCAAATGTTATTCCTAGATTAACTAAAAACAAAATTGCCTTATTCGGAAAACATTCTTGAATAACATAACATTATCAAGTAAACAATAAAGTTTATTCCAAAGTATGCTCCTTTATATAAAAAGCGTGACCTTTTTATTGATCGTGTAAAGTTTTCAAAAATCATTAGGACTATTTTTTGGGATGAATGATCAAAAGGGTTGACTGAAATTAAAATGTCATGAGTACCACACAAACACACAACTGTATAATTATAAATTATAACATTTAACGGTTAAGTAGGTAGTAAAAACAGAAGACGCATCTCACTTCGTACAATTAAGATCAAGCTTGACACTTTGGTCTTTGTACGTTCTTATTTCAATAAAAAATATAAGTACGGGCTAGAGTCGCACTGCGAGTGTCAAGCTTGATTTGTCGTTGATTAAACATTTATAGATTCTTACATTTGATTTTGAATAAAAATAAATCGTCATCTAAGATGAGGTAACACTATTTTAAAAACAGTTTGACAGGTTCTTACCACGATGTGGGTGTGATGAGGTCTAACATCAAAAATATGAAATAAAAGTCTGAAATTGATTACGTCGAAGTAATTGCATGTTTTTTAAATTGTTGTGGCATCGTGTTTCTAATTCCCTATGAGATGCATTCTAATACTAGTATTACAGAGCCATGTTACGCCTCTGGCGTGCAGGTCAGTAGTTTCAGTCCTCCCCGAAACCTTCTAACTAAATGGGCATCCCTCCAAGATATGCTGTAAGTGCATCGCAGTTGAATTCAGGAGTCTCTGTAATTCTCCAAAGGTAGTAAAGTGGATCTCAGTGTGGTTATAAGCAAGACTCTATACACTTCGTTGATATGTCCACTTTGATACTACGTAGGGGCGCAGTATTCGGCTGAAGAGTATGCAAGTCAGGCAGAGGTATACAGGTATGCAACAAAATAATAAAACGTACTTCTCGCACAGAAAGTTGTTGTTGCTAATGCATACATAGTTTCAAGTACATTAAATTATCTATTTTTGTGCGTTTCGGAGGAATAGGGAAAACCTCTGGTTCTGGCACAGGTGGTTCAATAAAAATAAACGCTCAACATTTTCGGTTCAATCATAAACAAAGAGTAGTTTTAAAAAAGGCATAAGTACGAGTACAAGCCTCAATGTCTTTTATGTATTCTGATTCCAACAGGCGTTCTCAGCAATTGTGTCACTTATAAGAGTCATCTTTAGCATACATTATGATGTAATAATGTTGTTTAATCTCACTGACCATACTAAAGACCTTAAAGTATATGGACAAGATTATTTTTTAAATATGTAGTGGACTAGGGGAAAATCTCAAATTTCATAAATTCATCAAGAAGCGAGCAGCGGCAGATGAAACACCATGTCACCGCGTTTTTTTTACACTATATGAATCCGCTGAAGACTATCTTGCCCAGTGACTTCCCATTACCCATCCATTGCATACTCTTCAGTTGAATATTGCGCCACTACGTACTACCAAAGTGGACATATCAACGAAGTGCATAGTCTTGCATATAACCACACTTAGACCCACTTCAACAGCTCAGCTGACGCGTACTTTATTTTAGCTTCATTTAGAAAACGAACTTATTCTCATTTTATATTGGGACATTTGTTTTGCTAATTTCAAAATTTCTAAATCATGTTATACTAATTCAATATACTGGAATAGAATGCACTAGAAAAATCATTAATTATTAGCTTAAAGATCAACTCGAGACCTGAGCTAGACGTTACTTAACACCTTCGTAGGTGATAATAGCCACCCCACCTGTACAAAAGGTTATTGTTCTCTTCTAACAATAAGTTCAATAACGTAAGGTTCTAAGTAAGGCATTGTGCACCGTCGAGAAACACGCCCCGTTGTTATAGTTAGATAACGCTATCATGCCATTTTTTGTTAGGTAACTTTACGTAGACTTTTCATGTTCGAATTTGAATTATGTCACATTACAATGGCTAATATTTTGACGCAATTATACCTAATGACACCCGTGTTTTAGTCTCAAGTTACTACTCTAAGTCACGAGATGTTATTTGGAAGTGTCCTTATTATTCCAGCAACCAACATGTTCTTCAGTATGCGGTTAAGGAGGAAGCATTAGCAGCTTTTTCTGCTATGGAGGGATTCTTTTTGGTTGTAAGAGGCTCCACTTTCTTTTTTCTGCTACATAAATAAAAACATGAAATTTTTATCATTATCACTTTTTATAATATAATAGGTCTTTACCTATGAAATTGCCGTTTTGTATGGCGAATTTTAGGTAAACTCAATTTTCAGTACTAACATTTTTGCATTTTTCGTAGGAATCATAAATCCAATTTTTTTTCGCATTATTGGGAAGACATCAAGCTAACAGAAGCTTAAATTTAATTTTCGAAAAATATTATCTGTAAAAAAATATAACAAATCTAATGATGAAATCGGGCGACATTTAAGACGATCGATTTTCAAACCTTTAATTTTATATATCAAACAAAAAATAAAAACTTTATTTTATGCGTAAATTAATAACCTTGAAGTCAACTTTCAAATATAAGATAATGAAAAAATAATTGCATTAGAATTCTAGGAATTATGATCTCATTAATCTGTAAGAAAATTTCGGAAATTTCATAGGAAAGACCTATTATAATAATATATATGATATAATTAAAACATGGCATTTTAGAAAAAACCTGTTAAATTTCGTATGAAAACGCTTCCTAATTTATTCTTAACTAGCTTTTACCCGCGGCTTCTCTCGCGTTATTGTGTCTTTGTGTCATCATAGGTACCTAAGAATTTTTACTTAGTTTTTCCAGTACACATATTCTGAACAATATTTCAATGTAATTAATAGCTATCCTACAGGAAGCATGCAATTTTCCGGGATAAATCATAGTTTTTATGTAAGTCCAGTGCTTGATCTATCTATCTCCCACTTTTTATCGAAATCAGCCGTTTAGGCGTGATAGTGGAACACAAATCAAATATAGTTTATTCATTGTTGGATCACTAACTCAACTATGCTCAATTTTATATTAAAAAAAAAACTATAAATCCTGGATGATCCTAATCCAGGATAATTTTAGAAAAATGAGGTAATGAGCTACGAGTACAACAGACGTGTTAGATGGCAAAACGCCTACGGAGCTGTGCAGTAAGTGCAATCCCGCCCTCTTGCGTAAGGCACATTATCTCATGCTCGCTTTGTTGCGGGTACTCTCCCTCGGCTCCTCCGAATTTACAAAAACAATCTCAATCTAACTGAATCAGCGGCTTGGCATTGGGGTGTTCCAATTCTATTGAGTTCAAAGTTTTTGAACCTATCAAATTCGGACCATTTCATCAATTCTATTTGTAGTACCAACATACCAACCACGGTAAGAAAACAATTAATACAGGTGAGAGCAGCTGAATCCCTCATTTTCCTAAATAAATCCAGTATTTACATGTTTTCACATATTCATGGATTGTTTTTGATCAAGGCTCTAGGTTTTTCCAATTTTTCTGAAGAAATTCATCATATTTCTGCGACATATTATTTGCAATATGTATAAGAAATTAAAAAAAAAGGAAATGGTTTATTAAAAATTTATTAAGCTGCGAACCTATTAATATGACATTACAGCTACAATTTAATATTTCTGCAGGTTGGTACGCAAATCCATTTATATCGTGCGCAGAAACAAAAATTTGTCCAGCCACTTAAGCGAAACCCTCCAACAACCTCAGTATCACAGATAATAAGTTTCATAAAATCAAATCTCGTGAGCTAGCGACACACCTGCGTAAATAACTTCTGCTGAGTATTCAAAAATTCAAAATTCAAATTCATTTATTTTCGATTTTAAATTACATTATTTACATTAATAAAAAGTTACATCAATAGAATTAAATTACAATTTAGTTAGTACAATAAAAATAAAAACATTACCGAAAATGGGCATGGGCACAGTAACAGGCTGATTTTAAGCCCACCCCTAGTCATAGGAGGCTAGTTAAATAATTAAATAATCTAGGAATATATAATAGATCACTAAGCATAATTTTAGTTATAATTTATAAGATTTAATTTTATTTTATTTACTGTGATGACTCATACCACTCTTTGTCTAATTATAGATGTATAAACAGCAGCGGAACAACTCACGTTCTCATATTTCTTTTATATGTCAAGGAGCAACCTCTTATACCCTATTTTAAACGAGTTGAAGGAGAAAGTCGATCTTTTTGGCGGTGGAATGTCATTCCAGCATTTACTGGCCGCGTATTTAAACGATCCTCTAAAGTTAGTAGTATACTTAATCAAAGGTACGACAAGCTGAAGCGCATTCACGGTCCGTTGACGGCCAGGGATTCCCGCAAACTCGAGCTTGGACGCTAGCGTCTGCGGGAACCCTGTGTGGACTAGCTGGTGCGTGAGATAAGCGAGGTGAAGCCTTCGGCGCGCAGCCATGTTGAGGGAGCCCAACGTGTTAAGTACAGGGGTAATGCGATTACGCTTGCCTACACGTTCGGAGAACCTGATTCATGCGTTCTGTACCTTTTGAATACGTTTGCGATTTTTTTCACTAAGACACGGGCCGTAGACTGTGTCACAGTAATTAAAATGCGATAAAATTAATGATTCTGTGAGTGTTCGCCTTACTTTAACATTTAAGTAATCTCCCGCTTTGTACAATGACTTAAGTTTATAGATCGCACATTTTATTTTCATACTTATATGTTTATCAAAAGAGAGACCAGAATCTATGTGGAGGCCGAGACACCAGCGGATATTTTTTTTTTAATGCAACAAGTAAGCAAGCGATCTTATGGGCTACCTGATGTGTCATAGGTAACCTAAAAAGCGTTGCGAGCGTAATGAGCGGAACTTTCTGCGTCGGAAAGATCCGCAGGTGTGTCGCTACACTTACGTTCACTACATAACGTAGGTAGTTTTGTCCATGTATCATTAAACGTGGATAACTCAGCGACGCCGTATTCTTAGATAACACAAACTTGAAAAAAATCTTTATACTTGTACAAAAAGCTTATAAGCTTTAAATTCAAGAGCGAAATAGAGTGAAAACAAAAAAATTGCTAAGAAATGAAAGCAGCTTATAGATTTTTTTAAGCTCAAAAGATTAAAGGTATAGAGAAAAACATCTAAAGGCGTACAGCAGGTAGAAACATAGAAAATTGATCTCTTCCAATAAAGAAAATCGGCTTATTGCATAATAAATAAAAACCGGTTAAGTGCGAGTCGGATTTGCGCGCCGAGGGTTCAGATAATAGAATTTTTGTAAGCAATAAAGTCCATTTTTAGAATCGCAATACTTAATTTGTTTGTAAAGGTTTTTTGCAGATTTCTAAAAAACTGTGCAACTTAGAAAAATCGTTTTATCTTTGCTGTAATATTTACATAAACTTTTCCTTTCACAAACTTCGGAGATAAGGGGGGAATGGTATTTTTTTTACATTTTTCATCATAACTTGCAAACGAAGAGTCGCAAAAAATACAAAAATATATTTTAAAATGTAAAAGTACGAGCCCTTTCATATGGTACCCCACTCGAGCTAGAAATGACAATTCGTAATTTTGCCCCTTCTATTTGGGCCCCCTTTACATTAATCATAATTTTATTTAAATAATTTTATGTGCAATTAAGTTGGGTAACCATATTCTAAAACTATTCCAAATTTCAATTCGGTAGCATGAGTGGTTGCTGAGATATACAGGTGTGGCAGACAGACGTGACAGACAGACAGACAGACAAAGTCGCACAATAAAGGTTCCTCTTTTACCATTTTGATATCGTGCCCTAAATATAGCGTTAACAATATTAAACTCTGCACAACAGTTATCACATTAATCTGAAAATCCGATTAAACTAAAAAAAAAATACTGTAATGAATTTCGCAAAATCCCTCGTTAGTGGATGCCTAGGCCCAAACTGTATATGGTACCTACGTGCGAAATTTCAAGTGTCTAGATCCAGCCATTTGAGCTATAATTTGATACCTCAGTCAGTCAGTCAGTCATTAATTATTAAGATGCACTTATAAAATTTCAAAATAATATAGAAGCGTTAAAGACAACAGCTGTTCCATACACGTTACATTTTCATGAAAATTATGGGCTTGTTAAAAACATTAACGAAACTATATCGAGTGATATTGTTTATGTTTGTGCATTAAATAAATAATATAACTATTGTATACATGTTTATTTACGGATTGTTTTACCCATAGGGTATATTTTTAGGGTTCCGTATCTCAAAATGGTATGGAAATGAAATTAATATAAAAAACGGCCAATTCGTACTCGCGCTCTACGGGTTCCGTACCGATCCACCATATTATCATATTTTTCAAGCTTTTTCCTTTTATTTTAAAAACTCCACTTCCACTCTAACCTGACCTCTCTTTTATATTAATGTACTTGAAACAGGAGCTAACCTTAATTGGTTATGATTACTTGTGAGAAATGTTGTAATATTTAATAATTTTAGACTTTTTCGTTTGCTTCTAGGTCAACGGGAAGTACCTAATAGGTTTTGGTTGGATTCATAAATGTATAGAGAAGAAGCCATAAATGGCTGTATCTTTTGATTATGTTGTCGTAGAAGCTTGGAGATTTGACAACTTTAAAAGCCTATATGGACCTTAATATTTGATATTTAATTCAACTTGATATTATTAACCGTTCAGGAGAAACAGGGTCTTGACAGACAGACGGACAACAAAGTGATGATGATAAGGCATCCGTTTTTTTTTTCATTTGAGGTACAGAACCCTAAAAAAGGTCAAGTGCAAGTTGTACTCGCGGGCCGAAGGTTTCGATTTACGTGTATATTTTTTGAAGCACTGAATTTAATTTTTGGGACCGCATAACTGAGTATGTTTGTAAGGATTTTCGCTAATTTCTTTAAACCATGCTAGTTGGAGACAGCATTATATTTTTCCTGTAATGAATGTGCAGGTACATAAACTTCTATCGTTTAACAAACTTTAGAGATATAGAATATTTCGTTATTTTTTGTTAGCAATAAGTGTGGTGGTATTTTTTTTTGTTAGCAATAGGTGTGACAGACAGATGAAGTCGTTTGTTAAGGGTTCCGTTGATACTATTTTAAATCAGCACCCTAATTATAGCCCTTGAAGGTGTGAAAGTATCAAGCACAGTCAAAACAATCAAAAGTTATGGCTATTTATGTCCCCATCTTTAACCCTTTATGAACCACACTATCAATAAGTTAAGTACGTGCAGGGGGCTGTTTATCATGTAGTGGATTAGTACGGAATCCTTAGTGTGCGAGTCTTACTCAGATTTGGCCAGTTTTTTAAAAGCACTGGTGTTTCAAGGAATGAATTTTATCATGCAGGTAAACATGGGCTCTTCTTGAGCTCGCCTGTGTGGTACCCCTTTTGTTTGGCGCCATCTAATGATTTATTTTGTAACATTTCTTTTTTGCTGTCAGGAAACTGACCATTTTCTGGGGGGTGATATTTATGATAAACAGCCATCATCAAGACAGCTGAGGCAATAACCAAAAAGTCCTGACATGATATTCGGACGACTAAAGCCGCTATCATACTATCCTTAATTCAGAAACTAATTCAGCATACATTGCTCATTGAAGTAAGTTTATTGGAATTAAAAGAACCAAGCCTACCAACAATGTATGCCGAATTAGTCTTTGAATTTAGGAAGGTGTGATTGTGGCTTAATTCGTACGCTACATGCGGTGCTGAAACCCCCATACGTGCAATACCTCGACCGACAGGTCCGCTTATTCGAAGCTTTGTTCCTGAAGACCGTTTTCAAGTCCGGAACCATGGGCCCTCCAAATGGACTTAGATGAAATTGGGGGTGAGGACTGATTTGTAAGTGACATCCGCGATAACCAGCAGGTGACGTGACGTTGAGTGATAAATTTAATTCTACATAGTCACAATGATTTATTCTCTTTTTCTTAACATACAATACAAAGAATAGTGTATCCTAAAATTTCTAAAATTGGTTGAGCAGCAACGCGATGACGGAGATGCAAACAAATGCCACCTCTTTGTATAGGTAATATTACTGAAGATAATTAAGTAATAACATAATCTGTGGATGGTATTTTTAAGTACACAGATTGAGTTTTGCAACGGTCGGGGTTAAGAGGACTTGACCGCACTGACGTCAGGGGCTCGTTCGGTGCGCCCGCTAGATACCGCCGATGTCGCGCGTCTACAGATAGCAACAACGAAATCTCGACAAATTAACCACACAATCATTTTTACAAGCAACTTGATACAAAGTTTTAACGAAACATTACACATTGCCCTTAACATTAATTTAAAAAAATGTCTTGTTTTCTTCTTGAAACCCATTTTGATAAAATAATATTAGGTAATTTTAATTTTTCTGCTTCCTTTTTTAGGGTTCCGATACCAAAATGGTAAAAAAGGGGGGGCATATTTTCAAATTGTGGTTCCTAGGTTGTGTGGGGTATAAGAAAGGGCTTAACATTCGAAAATAAATTTTTGTATTTTTTTACAACTCTTGGTTTTCAAGTTATGATGAAAAATTTCAAAAAAAATACCGTTCCCCCGCCCTATCTCCAAAGTTTGTGAATGGACAAATCTGAAGTAATTACAGTCGATAGACGTTTATGTAAATATTACAGAAAAATAAAACGATCTTTCTAAGTTGCACTGTTTTTTAGAAATCTGCAAAAACCTTTACAAACAAATTTAGTTTTGCAGTCCTAAAAATGGACTTTACTGCTTCCAAAAATTACTAAAGGTATATCTGAACCCTTGGCGCGCGAGTCCAACTCGCACTTGACCGTTTTTTTTTCAATTAGACATTAAAACATCTATTTCAAAAATTATGACTCCTGGGCCCTGAGTCAAGATGCTTTCTACAATCGCAAACGCTAGTAGAATAGAATGAAAATGTACGGGAATGACATTAGCGATAGAAATGTTGCGTGACAGCTAATGTCAATCCCATACATTTTTATTCTATTCTATAGCGTTTGCGATTGTAGAAAGCATCTTGACTCAGGGCCCAGCAATCTTGTCGTTGCTCTTAATGTTTAAGTGCTTATATATTTTTTACGCACTAAAATACAAATTCAAAAATTCAAATTCACTAAAATTCTAAAATTAAACGCATTATTTACAAAATAAACATTATCATCACCATGAAAGGCGCAGGTAGTACTTAACATAATAGGGCTTAATTGACATCAAATCTTTCTTGTGAATGTTTTTTTGTTTATAAGAGCATAATAACAGAAATTATTCAGGCAAAATTTTGAGTTACAGTGAATAGACCGTCTACTTCTTCAACATTAACACAAAAATATCAAGAGTCGTCTGTTAGTTTATTGATAGGCTCGTACAAGCCTTACCCAAAAACTATAAGAACGATTTTCCGATCGACCGCAAGACAGCCTGCAGTTTGGACGAAGTTGCGGGCTTGCGGGCGAAGTTCGAACTTTATAATATAATAGCAGCGAATCATTTATCTAAGATTAAAACTTTCTTAAATATTGTAGGCACTTTGCCTGAAGCTGAAATGCATTATCAACGTGGTAATGAATGATAAAGTAATCGTAAATGAATTATCGCTGCACACAAATCGATTTCATTCGATGTCTAATCGATTTAGGTGTAAACTGTGCTAAAAGCGCTCGATGTGGTCTCCACACATTAAGGCCGAGAAAGTACACGTTCCTATTTGTACTAGATTCGTTACGGGCCGCTTTACGATCACAATCACGGCTAAACAGCATTGTTTTACAGCATTCGACCAATGCCTACCTATCATTCTACACACGTCAACACGAGCTTAGATCTGTAACGCTATTATGATGTCAGACTGGTGCAAAATGCGGCAGCTATGCACATGCAATAATTCTAATGTAAACAAACCAAGCAAAGCTACATCGCAACGAGCTCTAATTAAATACTTTTGGTTGTTAGACATCGGTTGCTATTTAAAACTGGACTGGTATCAGTTGAAACGGAACACGGAAATAGAAACAAAGGAAAAAAAAAATTAAGCTGGAGATTGAAGATAAGGGTAGGTACACACGGCCGCACATCGGTAGAAACACTTTTGGACCTTATGGCGTGGTAATAGAGTTGAAAAAGTTTCTACCGACAACCGGTTGACCGTACAATTACTAGGAAAAAATTTTAGTCAAGAGCAAACAAGAGTTGAAATTCATTCAAGGCACCGCAAGTTTGGTTATCGCTTCTCCATAAAAGAAAAAGCTTTATTTTTTGTGGCTTCCTACAACATTAGTTTACCATTTAGACGTATGTGATAAGATTAAATACAATAAGTGCGTAAGCATTAGGTGAAAAAAATTACCCACGGATCACTCATATGACCATTTTTCTGAATGAATTTTCAGTTAATCATCCACCAATACACAACCTATTCCTGTACCGCCTACTCGACGCAAGACCAATAAACTAACCCGGTGCATAATGACGTAAATCAGCTTTTATTTCGAAATTCAAGGATCTGAGTGGGCTTCCTCAAAATAGCTCTAGTTTTTAGTGCGTGCAGGCCGGACGGCATTAATGACTTAGCAATTTACTCCTCGATTCAAATCCCATTGCGTCGTATGCCTTACGTTATTTCAGTGCATGTGATTAAATCTATCAATGAATTTCCGGCAGGCACCGCTTGACACTTTTAATATCGACAATCAACTCTGGACCGTTCTGAATGAACAATACTGGTTAGGTCGTAAATTAATCCTTAAGTTCGTGCCAACGCAACTACAGCGTTTGATGTGGTTTCATAAGTTCTGGCGTTTATGCTAAACAAATATGTACGGGTACGCCACGTTAAATAATAAGATGAAAAAAAGGCCAAGAAAAGGCCAAGTGCGAGTCGGACTCGTAAACCGAGGGTTCCGTACAAACCTGTAGGTATATAAGTAAAAGTTATGGTATTTTTATTGCTAAAAAAATTTGTATGTGATGTAACTAAAAATTTAAGGCTTTCGGAATTTTTCCTTTATGTGTGCTATAAAACGTTGCTTTATGCAAAATTTCAAGATTCTAGGTTGACTGAAGTATCCTTTAGGATTTGATTCTCTTGTGAAAATATGCAGCTTAAATTGCTGTTTCTTTTGATTGGTTGACATAAAAGTTTCATTTTGTTATAGACCTGAGTATTTGATATGAATTTCAATTTAATACCTTTACGCGTTCATGAGGAAAAGGGTAGTAAGTTTAAAATAATAAAAATATTTTGTTTATATGATGGAACTAAAAATGTATGCTTTTCGCAATTTTCCCTTTATCTGTCCTATAAGACGTTGCTTCGTACCAAATTTCAAGATTCTGTTTTCACGGGAAGTACACTGTAGATTTTGATTCCCTCGCGAGTATCGAAAAACTCGAAAATTTGAGGCATAAACGGCTGTATCTTTTGGTTGCGATGGCTTAGAAGTTTGTTTTTTATCACAGCTCCAAGGGACAGACTTTAGTATTTGATATGAATTTCAGTTTGATATCTCCACGCGTTCCTGAGAAAAAGGGTTGTGACAGACAGACAGACGGACAACAAAGTGATCATATTAGGGTTCCGTTTTTTACTTTCGAGCGGAGCGAGAAAGGTATTGTATTCGTGAAAAAAAAAGTTTTTCTATTTTTTTTTGTTTATTTTTTTTATATATCACTTATACATCATAAAAAACAAGTAGAGAACTGTGGTCTCTGCCTACCCCGACGGGAACAAGGCGTGATGTTATATATGTATGTAAAAACAAGTCTCCCAAAAATGTCCGTCCGTCGGTCGGTCGGTCGGTCGGTCACGCTTTGGCCTAGCGGCTAAACGAATGGTCCGATTGACACCAGATTTTGAATTTTCTATCGAAGGGTTCTAAGTGGTTTTTTGCTGGCTCTCATTTTGAGGGTAGCTGTCATACAACGAAAATAAAAAAATTAAATTTTCTCTAGAATCTTGATGAAACTTTGCATGACCAAGCATCTCCATGTAAGATATCTTGCACCAGTATCAATTGATCTGTGTAATTTCATATAAGGGGTGTTCCTGTACCCCCAAATCGTAAATATGTGATTTACCCAAAATTGGTTCCATTGAGTTTATTAAAATTTTCTATAATATTAATCCTGGATTGGTTGTCTACCTGACTGGATATTATTTATGATTTAATGAACAATATTTAGTACACAGGGTGTACCAAAAAACCAGCCAAGTGCGAGTCGGACTCGCGCACCGAGGGTTCCGCACCACCACATAATCATAATTGTATTAGTTGAAATTTTAGTAAGTTAATGTGCTAGATTGTTTGAGTCCGACACGCGCTTGGCCAAATTTTATTATTTGTTGTTATTTTATAGCTTATGCACAATAAACATACCAATTTACAAGTTTGTAAGTGTTTCCGTTTTTAAATAAAACTAAAACAAAAATCGCCTCAGTGACCATCCAACTTGACCCCTCTCTTATATGAATGTTCTTGAAACGGGAGCTCACCACAATTGGTTACCATTAGTTGTGAGAAAAGTTGTAATATTTAATGATTTCAGACTTTTCCCATTATTTGTACTGTGAGACCTAGCTTCTTGCCAAATTTCATAATTTTAGGACAACGGGAAGTACCCTGTAGGTTTTGCATTTTTGAATAAATGTATGGAGATGAAGACATAAAATGCCATATCTTTTGATTGCGTCATTGTAAAAAATTGAAATTTTCAGATCTTGTGTGGTTCATGGATCCTAATATATGGTATTAATTTCAACCTGATACCTTTACCCGTTCGTGAGATAAAGGGTCTTGACAGACAGACAGACAGACAGACAGACAGACGGACAACGAAGTGATCCTATAAGGGTTCCGTTTTTTTCTTTTGAGGTACGGAACCCTAAAAACTGAAAGGGCTTGCTCAGTAGTCTAAACTGAACAATTATCCATAAGGAACATGTGTTGGGAAATTAAAAAAATCTCCATGCAAGTATCCTACGGTAGTATCCATTGATCTGTGAAAATTCATATAATTCCAGTACTACCAAAAGTTCAACATGTGATTTACTCGAAATCGTTTGAGGTTTGTTTGTTTTAATGTTTGAGAATTTGATTCCGAATTGATCTGTATATTTCATTCGAACATTTTTTTGGAAAAACGTAAATACAAGTTTGGATTTCTATACTATGTGTATGGCATTAGAAATTTAAGTTTGCGGTTGATAGTTTTTCCTTGAGTATTGCGAGAAAGTAAGTGCAGTGCTGTTGTACCATTTATTTCCTTTTGAGATACGGAAATAACAAGTAGCTGAATCTTAAGGATAGTACAAACGGCCGCTCGTCTGTGGAAACACTTCGACCTTGAGCGGTCTCTGGTTTCGGGCGTTAATAGCGTAGCGCTGGTGCAGCTTAAACTGGTTTTGTTTCTACTTGCAGCCGTGCGTAATCAGGACAACTTCATAACAATTGTAATGTAATGTAATTAATCAGGAGTATTATTTAATCAGGATTATATTCAAAAAGAGTAATTTTCATCACTCTAAAATTGTGTTGTTTTGCCCTTAAAGCTTAACAACTTTTCTTCAGCAACATGGATCAAAAACAAGATTTTTCTGATTTTCTCATACAACCATTGCGCTCTGCGTGAGTAGGGTTTGTGTGGGATAACTGAACCTTTTTTTTTTTATTTGGGCTCATAGTTCCTAGGACGCAATAATAGATCATATTACAAGACATCAAAATAATATATTTTGAATCCAGAGCAAAGTCAAGGAATGAAGATAGATAAAGTTCACAGGAAAAAATATTTTTGCTGCCGCATGATACCTATACTTACTTATCTTTTTTTACCTTCTATGAGAAAATAATAAGAGGCTCATTTGGACCTAACTCAATAGGTATATTTGTTCCAACTTTTTGATCGCGGATCATTACTAAAATACTTTCCTAATTCAAATACGCTACGAAAAATCTTGGGCAAATTAAAGCCATTTTGTTAGCCTTTTGCGACGAACCAGTCAGCTTTTTTTTGAACAGATGGTATGAAAAAATGTTTGCACTTTAAAAATAATAAACTTTGTTATTCTCTCACATAGATAGAGAATAAAAAAATATTTGCACTATAATAAAAAAAAAGTTTTTTGTAACCAACCAAACAACGAACCTTTTTTATTTCTATCCAATGGAATTATTCCAGATCGAAATAAGCGACTTCGGGACTCTTTATGAAGGTCTAAGGACAGGGTGGAAAATGTATGGAGCTCGGTCTTTTATTTAAAAATATTCCAAAGCAACCTAACCACTATGTAGAAAAAAAACATAGATTCTAGACTTAAAACTGAGCCTACATGCCCAGTTGTGGGACTTAAGCACCCACCATTTAGGATGAATTAATTTTCAAAAATCAGCTAACTAGTCCACTCAAAAAGTCTATAAAACGCATCTGCCACTATCTATCTCTTTCTAACGCCTACTTAGCAGTTAACGTAACTCTTTCTAATGACTAGGCGTTAGAAAGAGTTAGATAGTGGCAGATGCGTTTTATAGACTTTCTGAGTGGACTAATTAGCTAATTTTTAAAAATTTATTTCTCCTAAATGGTGGGCGTTTAAGTCCCACAACTGGGCATGTAGGCTCAGTTTTAAGTCTACAATCTATGTTTTTTTTCTACATAGTGGTTAGATTTTTTCGGAATTTGTTTAAAAGACCGAAAAAATCCATCTCCTTTATCTTATGCAATCATTAACAACCCTGACATTCAAGAGTAAGATGGGTAACACGATATTTTAGTAGCGAGTCCTTTTTCCAACCTGAGGCAGAATCAACGAACCCTAACAAATCTGCCTTTTGCCCTTCTTTCGATCGGTTGATCCTTATATGTTTCAGATTTAATACACACACCGATCCCGTGTAGCTTTTTGCAACTAATCATATTATCAGCAACTAATCATAATTTCCAATCCATCCTATAATAGTGTAGAGTAATTTTTCTAAGAATAGTTAGTACCCAATTGTCCACCCGCAAATTAATTGGAAAATTTAAAAAAAATTGCCCTACCTAAAGAAAAAAGCCGGTCAAGTGCAAGTTAGACTTGCGCACCGAGATTTCCCGTATACCTGTATTATTTTTAGAAGCAATAAATAAAGTCCATTTTAAGCCCACAAAGCTAAGTTTGCTTGTAAAGATGGGCAAGCATACTCGTATTGTAAAACTATTCTAAATTGCAAGTCAATAGCGTGAGTACTTACTGAGTTAAGCAGGTGTGACAGACAAACAGACAAAGTCGCACCATAAGGGTTCCTCTTTTTTTTAAATTTTGGAACCCTAAAAATTAAAAATCTTTGAGTCTGTACATTTCAAGACCAAAATTATGATGAAAAACAGTACCAAATATAACGTGATAGTAGATTATAAGAGAATGCAGTATGTCTATAGGTACTAATACTTACATCTGGGTCACGTAGTCTTGTTTCAGGCACGACAAGATATAAAAATTGCTAGTTGCACTAATAATGCCTGTAAAAGCTACTGGTCCATCAAAAGTTACATGAAAAGCGATTTCCCGATCACACTGAAGCGCAAACTCATGGACAGATAGGTGCTTTCTCTCGATTTTTAACTGAACATCATAAAGATTCAGGCTGTCTTTTGCCAGCGAGTAATGGAGTGCTGTATGCTGGGTGTGAAACTGACAGATGGGGTCAGAAATACCACAGTGCGGTCTCAAAGTAGCTTACGCAGCCTATAAAGTCGCCAAGCAATGGTATTGGGAAGCGGTCACGTATCCCGCATGCCGCAAAAACTATGGGTCAAAATCATCACCACAGAGCGGCAGAAGACGTCGAGGCCAACTATGGCACCGATAGCACGATGAACTCGATGTATTTTGTAAAGATTGGCAAGAGCGTGCTCTACATAGGGACGAATAGAAGAATAAGAGAGATGCCTTTGCCCAGAAGTGGGACAATTAGGGCTTATGAAGATAGGATGAGATACGACAATACTTTTAAAATACGATTGTGTTTGGTTCTGCAAGTGATTTTGTGGATGTCATTAAGATGATATTTGTTTATAAACTGAACTTTTCATCCTGACCTACTAACCGATAGACACAATTAATACTTACGTGTTTTCACAAGTAACACGTAAGTATTAATCATTTGTAGTTTTTATAAAACATTTGTAGTTTAGTCATCGACCGTACAGCTTGTACACGTCAATAATTAAAAAGACAAACCTGCGAGAGGAAGGCTGACGGAACACAAACTCGATGTTGGCGCCAGAGAATAAGTAGGCTCATCTTTGGGTTTCAGCAGCTCATGTGTCGGTACTGTGTGTATTGATAGTTCCTGGACAGACAAAAAGAACCATTATATAAATAGATACAATTTTACATAAGAAATATATGTTTTTATTATGGGGATAAATTAGAGTTTAAAAACCAAATTACGTGCACATTCGAGAAGTTTAAAGAGTTTTCGGCCATATTATTGAATACAATTATCAAAGAAAATATATCTAGACACATTTTTTATTGTTGCACACAAAATAATAAAATTTAAATTAGTCCACGGGGTTTAAAATCGAGATTATATTAAGTCTTGTTCTTATTTTAATATTCCGAGAGTAAATAAACACAATATTAAGACTTGAACAAATGCAAATATTAATCAATATATTATGACATCCTTAAGCACGATGGAGAAGGCAGTCTTATCAATAATTACTCTTCAAAAGCAGCAATATACGAGTATAACCATTACCTACGCAGGGCCTTCTCTTAAAACTTCTATCGAAATACAATAGTGCAAACACTGCTGTTTTACGATATTTTTCCAGACGGACTTTGTACAGAAGACCTACCACCATCATAATTTGCTATAAGAATCACCAAAATAGGCAAATTATTTATTTGGAGCCTAATTTAACATTAAGGGGTTTTCCCCTCTCAACTTTTAAACGCCAATTCCAGCGAAAAATACCCCATTAAGCACCAATTTTTTTTATGTTTTGGGTAACCTAGAGACCTGAAAAATTTTTGAAACCAGCCACAATCTATGGCACATCCTTTTTGTATTTTTAAATTGATGATCAAAATTTAAATCGGCCCATTAAATTGTTCGAAAATTTTATTTACCACACTTTTTGAGTAACAAGTAGATACGTTAGGAGGTTTATTATTTTATGTATGAAAGTAACGTTCAAGGCAATCATGACACAAAATGAAAATTGGAAAAATGTTCAGTAAAAAAAAAAAGGTTCAGTAAAAAAAAAGGTATGAATTTTTAAATTTACTTCGGCAGATAATTTTAAAAATTAATAAAATAATTTATAACTTGACAACTACAACTAATCGCGGAACATACATGGGTATGATTCGGGTAGCCCAGGGGCTGGTCCACCTCTGGACCACCGCTTGAAAGTGTTTCCTGGGACACCCTGTATATAAGAGAAAGTTATGGTATTTTTATTTTTAATTTGTGACGTAACTAAAAATTTAAGATTTTCGGAATTTTCCCTTTATGTGTGCTACAAAACGTTGCTTCATGCCAAATTTCGAGATTCCAGATCGACTGGAAGTATCCTTTTGGTTCCCTTGTGAGTAGTTGCGACTTCCAAAATATGCGGCTTAAATTGCTGTTTCTTTTGATTGCGTTGACATAGAAATTTGATTTTGTTATACCTTAAAGATATTATAGACCTAAGTATTTGATATGAATATCAATTTAATACCTCTACGCGTTCATGAAGAAAGGGGCAGTAAGTTTAAAATTATTAAAAATATTTTTATGATGTAACTAATAGTTTATGTTTTTCAAGATGTTTCCTTTATCTGTGCTGTAAGACGTTGCTTGGTACAAAATTTCAAGATTCTGAGTTTAAGGGAAGTACTCTGTAGGTTTTGATTATCTTGCGAGTGTCGAAAATTTGCGGCATAAACGGCTGTATCTTTTGATTGCGTTGGTTTAGATGTTTGATTTTTTCACAGCTCTAAGGGTCAGTAGACATAAGTATTTGATATGAATTTCAGTTTGATACCTTCACGCGTTCTTGAGAAAATGGGTCTTGTCAGACAGACGGACAACAAAATGATTCTATAAGGGTTCCGTTTTTTCTTTTTGAGGTACAGAACCCTAAAAAAGACGAACATTCGTAAATAGTGCAATTCAATAATTTGGAAGCAATTCCAGAATTATTTATGATACTTAAAAAATTAGCGACTATCGTAAAAACACGTGCGTACTATATTTTCTAATTTTAATATTAAATCGAATCTCCAAGAGATGGCTAATAAATATTGTAGAATATCTATTTTTAAATACGTTGGATGCTTTCTTCGATCTTGAATGAACGGCGAACGACCCTCGTCGTAATGTACGCGGCGTTTGTGCGCGTGCGCTGCAAGGGATGGGATTTTGCGATTCGCCTAGTCCCTTATAATTAAGTATACAATTTCTTGAAAAATATATTAAGGTAAGTAAATTATTCGATAAAATAAGAAATCTAAACAACATTCTCTCTGAAGCATAGAGTTTAAATTATGTACCTATTTTATTTTTTCACCGAGATGTGTTTGTACTCCAAAATACAATGGCTAGTTTATGGCCTAGTTGGAACGATACCTAATTTTAGAGCTTGAAACAGACGCTGATCGCTTTCCCCATATTCTGAAGCGTTAGCTTTTTGACAGTGTCAGCTATATCCGAGCTGATTTGTTCGCAACAGCTGCGTGCGCGCACCTATTAACCGCTGATACATGTTTGTCAGCCGGCTATTAGGGAGAAAGAGATAAAATTTCCGAATCATCTATATAAGAGCGAGATCGATTCATTTCACCGACTCTCCACCAATATTTATTTGCTGCATCGTGACACTCGAGAAAAATACTTGTACCAAAAAATTAGAAATGGGAGTATAAATGCGACATCTTCGTTGGCAGGTCATTTCTCTTGTTTCTATAAAGAGAAATATTGGTCAAGGAATGTGACGATTTGTGAGGACGAAACTGTTTGTTAACTAAAATACAAACCACCTAATTAGGGCCTGAGGAATGATATACCTCTAATAAACACTCCAATAATCACAAAGTTAAGATTTATAAATTGGTTATAAATATTGCTTCACATCTAGGTTATAGCAATGGATAGAACATGTTCTCAGGTGACATATTTCCTGCTTTTGAAGTGAATTAAAAAGGTACCTACTACAAACAATTTTATTATAAGAAAACCACAAAGAATTTTATAATATAAAGAAAACTTTTACGGATATCTGCTTTAATTAAGAAAACAAAATAAAGCTTTGCCTTTAAAAATTTAAAACATTGTCATTTGGTACTTTTTAGTGAACGACTTAAGAGTCTGTAAATTATGTTTACATTCGGGTCTTGTCATTTGCGTCTTAAAAGTTTTAAAATTATTTGACGTAATATTATTATGATATAAAGATGCCTACAGCAATTTATTGAGTGTATTTTTAACTAAAAATATTTTTTTGTGTTCTACCTGCAGGACAACCTTGTTATGTTTTGATTTCGGTTTTAACAAAGAGTTGGCCGAAATTTGAAATTTGTCTATTTTATAACCACAGTTTATAGCCGTAATTCTCCCTCTAAATTAGTCTAAATAAATATTTCACTGAATCAGCTAATAATGTTATTTCCTTTTGCACGAAAGTTACCGAATATATTCAACTTGACAAAATAGCTACACAAAAAGGGGCATGCCCTGTCCATCCACTGGTAGGTAGGTGGACGGGGTTTCCCCATCCACCCACTGCACTAGTGTTCGAACAAACTATCAGTTGATATTTTTTTCTACTTAGTAACTTAGTGAAAGACTAAGTATTTTTTCAATACAGTCTCTTTAGAAGAAACCAGTAGTAAACACTAATAAAAGTAAAGATAAAGGTAGTAAGATAATAAAAGTAAACTTATTTTGAAGAATGTCCCTTTTATTTTACTCTATGTGTCATCCATTCCTCACTCCATTCTGTTATAAAATTGTGGTTCGGTTTCGGTCACAAAAGTTAAAACATTATTAACTAAAACGGTAACAAGGTTCATAACCCTTGGTTTAAAACAAAAAATTACAAATGTTTTTTTTTACTTTTTCAACCATTTGGTTTGGTTTCAACAATGATCCACGAAATGTTTGACAGTTTTTGGATCATTGTTGAAACCAAACCAAATTAGCCCAATTCTTGAATACCACTTGGTGATAAAATATTATTAATTTTAAGATTTAAAAAGATCAAAATAACCCTTACTAACTTAAGAGGCAAATAGAGATAAAACAAATTCAGTGCCAACAAATACAATCATAAATTAAGACATAAATTTATAATCAAACACTATTATATAATTTTATATTCAATGTTTTTTATCATTCTCATGATTTTGAAGTTTTCGGAAAGTATTAATAATTAAAGGTTTTTCTTTTCAGATGTAAACAACAATATTCGTTAAATGTTGAGTAGTTTTTGATTGTTAATTTTCGTTTACTATGAAGTACCTTTTAAGTCCCTACCTTTTTACTTTGTAAGAATCCTTATGGTGCGACTTTGTCCGTCTGTCTGTCACACTTGTTTATCTCAGCAACTACTTGGGCTATAGTGTTGAAATTTGTAATAGTTATAGAATATGCTTGCTCAACTATACTGAAAACAAAAGAATAAAAAAATATATTTATTATTATTGGAAATAGGGCACAAAACTTTTAATTGTCTTTACAAGGTCGAGTGAGACATCATATAAAAGGACTTTACGTGTACATTCCAAAATATATATTTTCGTATATTTTACGACTCTCAGTTTTTGATTTATGATTAACAATGTTAAAAAAATACCATTTCCCTCCCTCCCTCCCCCTTATCACTTAATACTTAGGCGTTAGTAACTGCCTGTCTAGGAAGAGCGGAGCCTCCTATCACAGGTATTTTCTTACTTAAAAGGAGTGCTTCAAATAACTGTTTAAATAACTTTAAGAACTGAAATAAATTATATCTTATTTTATTTCTTATTTTTAATATTTGTAAGGTTATAATAATTTACAGTATTTTAAGACTGTGCCCTCATCATATCTTTGTATATTTTGTGTGTTAAATAAAATTTTATAACCCTGTAATCGTAAACACAAAAATTACTAAAATTGTATTACACGTATTAGAATACAAAAGAACAGAAAAGCCAGAACTTAAAAGGTACGCCAATTATTTAAAACAACGTATGTCGCAAAAATTGTACGCCGATTTTTTGTTATGTTATTGGGATACATGACAATGGTGTAAAACCAAATTATAAACTTCGAAATAAAAAACAAAGTCGTAGAACAAAAGTTGTTGCTTTTGACCTCACTAATAAGTGGGCAAAAGGAAATCAGGTTCAGAAAATAACCTTGTATATGTCAATGCACAAAATAATGGTGTGGTGATTTGTCAAACATAATGATTGTGGCTGCTCTTCAAATTTGCGAAGATCGCCTTGTGTAGTTGTAATGACAACGCTGTAATAAATTGTCGGTTTTTAAAATAATAGGAACGAAACCGTGGCTAAAAGCTAGATGATCTAAGATATATTTAACTGGTTGAGAGAAAAAAAAGTATTAGTTTATGACATAAAATCCGAAGGTATTACAGACCAGTTGACGTTTTGTAAGCCCGAGACCTAGTTCTTTGAGGATTTACTATCGTCACAAGGTACCGGTTAAGTCACGGACGTGTATCGTACAACACAACACGTCACATTAAATTAAATATGGCGCCCTTTAAAGGCAAAAAGTCATTATTATTATTGGGAGCCTGTTATGTCCCAGGCCTCTCTCCCATCTTTCCAATTTTCCCTAAAAGTCATACACGAAAAAAAATATTTAGCATGATATTATGTTGGGTATCAAATGAAAGGGCTTCATTAGCACAAAATATATGTAATTGTTAGCTGTATTACGTAATTATAACCTAAAAAATAATTTATTAAAATTAAGTTCAAAAACTAAAACCCTAAAATTGAAACTAAAATTGTTATGAACAAACTATTGTATTAAATGATAACTATTCGTAGTGAAGTTCAAATAATAGGTACCCGTGGTCATATGCCACCTACCCTAAACAGTGATCAATAAGGCAAAGTGGTATAATAACACAGCTTTTTATTTATATTAATATTTATTAAAATCAATAGTTTGTACATAACAACTTCAGATAACTTATTATCTGACATAGTTTCATACTTTAAAATACTAGCGACAAGTAATTATATTAATATCACTAAATAGTATAAAACAAAGTCGCCCGCTCTCTGTCTGTCTGTCTTTCTGTCCCTATGTATGCTTAGATCTTTAAAACTACGCAACGGATTTTGATGCGGTTTTTTTGATAGATAGAGTGATTCAAGAGGAAGGTTTTTATGTATAATCGTATGGTAGAGAAAAACTGAAAATTTTAGAGTATTCTAATGTGATGTCGTAAAAAAACACATTTCTTTACGCTTACATTGCAAACGCTGGCTGAACACTACGAGATAGGTCAAAATAATCAATACGTAATTGTACACCTTAAAAAGGTCTACAAAAACGTCCGCAATGGTATATGTCTATCTCTTAGGGATAACCCACTATAACCATTTTTTATCCTTCGAGAAATACTTGCTTATTTACGAAGTGATTTTAAGCAATACTTAATCCTTATCCAATTAAGTACCTTAAATACATTGTGCATTTAATATAGATCAATATGATCGTTGACAACATGTAATTTAAATGAATACTTTCGAAGATCTTACAGATTCAAAATGCAGGGACATAGCGGTTGCGTCGGTACCGGTCCATATTTCAATTTATACGCCTACAATTTCCGGTAAAGATATCTTTTGATAAATCGCAGGGTCTTTCAACGTTGCAGGCTGACCAATTATATGTAGTTCTTTCAGGAGTAACTTCTAAAGAAAACGTGTTTGTATTGTCTAATGAGTAATGACAAAAAAGCTGTGAACGTTGCAAATAAAGACATTCTGTAGTATATTTAGTATCAGCATTGCACCCGTGCGAAGCCGGGGCGGGTCGCTTGTGATTAAATAAAATATATATTGGGAGACAATTTTTTCTGTGAATTGAACATAAATAACCATTACTTCGCAAAATAGATCAACGTATCATTATTAGAAAACATAGACAGGAGACATTAAATACTTTTGTAATCTGTGTAATTTATTGACTGTTCGTTTTCATGGTTTTGCTTGTAATAATTTTGCAAAGCTGATTACTTGTATTAGCCAACCCTTAACCAGTATCAGCTCTTCAATAGGTATTATTACATAATAAACACCTATACTACAGCAAAAGGTGCATCTCAAAGAGAACAGAACTCGTCTCAAATTTGATTTGTCAGGTTCGTTCACAATAAATTTAAGTGCCTTTATGAACTAAGCCTCTGATCATACGATGACATGTCGTGCTGTAACATTTACTGGAAGGTTGTTTTCGAGACTAAAAGTTTGCCTTTTTAATATTTTTACAAGTCAAACGTACAAGACATCAAGTTTTGAGAGTTTATCAAAAACCTACATAGTTCATCGTTGTCCATAAACATCTCGAACACAACCTAAATGTCAAACAAAAGAAAAACACGTAGTAAAAACGATGTATAATATTTCCACATAATGATCGATGTTATATAATAAAGAATCAGCTGGACATAGGTACGAAGTATAATTTCAGATTTCTTGAAAAAAGAACTTTAAGTTCGGTGACGAGGCGACAGCGCATCGCAGGGTGGGATTATACCAAAATAGCACGGTAATTAATGGGCGTTTCCAAGCCCACAATCTTAAAACGCGACACATTTCGTAAATTCCAACTAATACACAATAATAAAATCATTGAATTATAATTTAAGAGTGAAATAGCTAATTTGGGACGTTAAAATGTTAATCTTTCTGGCAAGATTTATGATTATGACGGAGAAAAAGTCGTCACAGCCGTTTGGCGAAAGCGTGCGCTTGGTTCACTATCGAATAAAGGAGATTTGTTTTTGAGTGATGATAGTAGAGAATCTAACGCATTCCTAATTACCCTGAATCAACATTGTTTTGACAGACGGTGATACCACTCAATCCTTCGCTCGCCGGCCACGACAACCGCTTAGTGTGTTTGGAATTTCGCTTGTTTTCAAACAAACCACTTATTTATGTTATTTAATGCTTAAATGTGTGAAAATTTGTTGTTACCTATTATCGTTACTGTGGTAAGATTTTTTTGTTATCACCCTTATTACATTTAAGTCCTGGTTTTAAATTAACCTGACTGAAAGCTGAGCAAAGGTGCTTGTGAGAGGAAATCTTTGGATATACAAATGAGGAACGGAAAGTTTGTCACTGTTTCACCACTGCCAGCATATTACGGTTAATACTTTTTAGAATAAAAAGCGGATCGATAAGGGTCCAACTTTTAGGAGCACATTCAGACTTTCCAAGGATCACACACAGGGCATGAGCAGTTCAGATAAATAAACGCGATACATAAAAAAACAGACTTGTTTAGCAAACTAGCTGTTGCCCGCGACTTCGTACGCGTGAGTTCGGAAAAATAGTAATATCATAGTAATAATACCAAATTTCATCAAAATTGGTTCAGCTGATTAGTTCGTTATTTAGTTAGATTAATAGACATATAAAGCGTTACTTTTGCATTTACAATATTAATAAAAATATGGAATGGGTGGAAATATGGATTAGGATGGATTCTAAATAAATTGCCTCATGCTGATGGAGCATCACTTGACTTCACTCAAGCATCACATGTTTTTTTGTGTTTGTAATATTTAGGATAATGTTTAATGTGAATAAATTTGGGAAAAATTACCGGAAAATTCACAAATTCTGGAAAAGAAATGCCTTTTCTTGTGTTTGTAATATTTAGGATAATGTTTGTATCAAAAGAAAATTTGGGAAGAATTACCGGAAAATTCACAAATTCTGGAAAAGAAGTGCTTTTTCTTGTGTTTGTAATATTTAGGACAAATTTTGTATGAAAAGAAAATTTGGGAAGAATTACCGGAAAACTCACAAATTATGGAAAAGAAGTGCTTTTTCTATGAACTTAAACTTCCCGTGCGTAAGCCGGGGCGGGACGCAATAATAATAGTACGATAAACGGATTTTTTATGGTGTTGCTTATTTGCGTGTTGTATCCTCTATTTCATAGTCCCTTAGTCGCTTGAGCGGGTGTTTGTTTCCGGGTTTGTGAGGTTGATCATCGACCTTACAACCCGCACGATATGATGATGATGTATACGTGTTTTTTTGTAGTTATCGTAACCCTATCAAAATTTTCATGCATATTATTTTAAACATTAAGTCTGTCATACAAACTTTCAACGCTTTTTTCACCCCTTTTTAGGGTTCCGTACACAAAGGGTGAAAGACGGGACCTTAGTTATTAATATGCCTCCGATATGTGTCTGTCAGCGGGCTATATCTTATGAAAAATTAAGGGGCTTGCCCTGCTAAAATCGATTTTTACTCGATTTTTGTTTTAGCTCTATCGTAAAAACCAGAACACTTACAAGCGAGAAATCGGTATGTTTATAGTGCATAAGCTATAAAATAAAAAGAAGTAATAAAAACTGGTCAAGTGCGTGTCAGACTCGCGCAAATTTAATACACTTGTGTTTGACTGCGCGTCCATAACTAAGACAGTATTTTTACCTTAATGGCACGGAACCCTCGGTGTGGGCTTTTCTGGAATGATTTCCTAAAAACGAGGCTGATACACATTTTTCTGTGTTTCTTGTACTTTACCTTAATTTATATTTTCATGTATCTCACATAAAAATGTAGAAATTTCATACAAATTTTCAACAATTGTTTCACTCTTGAGGGATAAATTTCGCAAAATAATTTTAAAGAATTAGTCTGTGCAAAATTTTAAGTTTGACGACTATTTGGTTTGAGCTGTACGTTGGTGTATATTAGTCAGGTTATCCTTTAACGTTTAAGATAGCTATTACTTTTTTCACTGATGATCAATTAAAATAAAACAAAGTCTGTTTGTTGCTGAGAGTTAATCTTAAAAATTGCAAGAAAATCCGTTGAATATTATCGGAGATCATTGAATACATACAGAAAAATATTCAAAAGTGCTTTTTTGGTTGTTTTATTTTTATTTTATCGGCCACGCTCAGTTTTAGTGAAATTTAATTACTGTACAGAATGTTCCTACTGCTATAATAGATATTCCGGTAGAGGTACGTTGTCTGCTCAGGCTTCGATGGAAACAAACAAAAGCGCGGCGCAGTGATAATAGAGGTTATCTTCGTAAAAATAACAATACTGATATCTTCAAAATATAGCGTTGATTCAATGTCAAACTCTTAAAAGGTTTGCCTGTTATCATCTAAGACGGGTTTTATTTCAGTCAGTCTAGTACTGACTCACTACAAGATTTTATTTCGATTTCACCAGTTCCTTTCGGGTCTGCCTTCATCTTCGTTTCTTAGGCCCATATGCTGCCAGCAAAAAACAGTACCAACCCATCTCTATCCGAGGGTATCGTAAGAGACGATTAAAGGTTTATGAACCGAAGGATAGGCAGCAGCACCCTTCTTTGTATCGTACCACCTTACATACTGCGGTCACCAACAACAACGGTCGCCAGCTGCAACTGTTAAAACCGTGATGACTATGGTATGCCCTCCCAAAGTATCATGCGCTTTCGGTGGAATTATTCAATCCTGCAGTGGACGTTCCATATTATGTAGTATTTAATATCCAATCATGATGAAGATGCGTCGAGAAAGTCATAGTATTATTTAAAGCTAATAAGGAAAAGTTTCAAGGTCTGTGTAAATAAAGTCTTATGAACTGAAAGAGACAGATTTGAACATTCTTGCTGACTTTGATAAATGTTTTCAAATAAATACCTAATGTATGGTTGTAAATCTATGATTTTGATAGGATCCATCGATACTCGTAATTTTAAGTCCTGACCAAATAAAATGAGTGGAACAAGAATTATTCGCAAAGATAATATAGATCCTAACTATTACCGTAACGGAAAAACCGTCACGCTACATATTTATTGTGTAGAAGAGGCTTTAAGACCAGTTTTTAGGATAATAAAAAGTTACGAAGAAACTGAACGGATTTTAAAACAGACTCCATAAAGAACACGTAGCGGAACGGAAAATTTAAATTAGAGTGAAAAAAAATCTTAGAAAGCACCTTCGGTGTCGACAAGAATTGTGGCTAATAAGTTAAATATATCAAACGTTGTAAGCTTAAAAATAAATGTTTTTATCAACTCGGCTGCCCCTACATCAGAGACTAAGAAAAGCGTTCTAAAAGAGGGTGTCGAAAATTTTAGGAAATCTTCGAAAAACATTCTCTTAACGGATGATGAAATATATGTAGGTATCAGTTGACCCCAGTTACTGCACCTATTAAGCAATTTTTCCACGGTAGTGAGATTGTCGATTTTGGTGAAAAAATTGACTCCAAGCGTCACTTTTTTTTAAAAAGGATCTCAGTCTGGAAAGCAACTCATTACTACGTGTTATAGCAAACACTGAGGACATACTTAGTAAAGCAACACACCAAATGTTCCAGAAGTTAAAGATATTAGCTTTTTTGGGCTTTATAATAAGAAATGATATAAAAAGCGTTCATAATAACCAAAAACACAGGCAAGTTTTAAAGACAGATGGTAGTGGTATCAAAATAGGGAAAAGTAATTATGTTATGCAACAAGCAAGTACTAATATGAGGAATACTTGTTTTTTCTTGGTCTTCCTACATAGAATTTATATGCAATAAATCACGAATACTATTAGGTAAATTTTACCACTTAAGTTTCAAAGTTCCTACTAGTACCCTAAAATGTTTATATATGTCATTAATTGAGTCTATACTGAGCTACGCTCTAGACTGTTATGGTCTCACATTCAAAAGTTATATTCAAAAGCTGGAAGCATTCCAAATAAGATTTTTAAAATTAATTGTGTCTAAAAAAACGAAAAGGGGTTGTAAAGAAAATTATAATAAACTATTTAAAATTTGCAATGTACTTCCGGTTAGTCTAAAACATAAATACTTACTTCTAGTGAACAACCATGGCAGTCTGGAGCGTCTCTCATTATTAACACATGATCAAGGTACCAGGTCGATATCGGCGGGTAAATTTATTGTTCCTAGGGTGCACAATTACTATGGCGATCGAACGCTTAACAAACGTCTACCGTATCTTATGAACGGTTTGCCCCCTGATATTAGGCATGAACCGAATAAAAACAAATTTTCGAAATTTTTTAAACAACATTTATTGAATAGTTTAGCCTAGCTTAACTTAATAGTTGTTCTTATAATTAATCTAATTAATTTTAGTTCATAAGATTTTGTCAAGACTGTTCCCGCAGTCAAAGTGTATTAACAGTTTTGCGGGTGCTTGTTTAATTTTTAAGAAAAACTGTAACATTTTTTAATAAATATATTCTATCTATCTATCTAAAAGCGTATCTAGTGCATATTTGATATTTTATGAAGACCTTATCTTATAATGCGGTCATCTATTTGAAGTTATATTCCACGAAATAAAAAAATCTGCCGGTTTTCATAATCGCTAACCCGTCTACGGGATAATGCCGAGTGTACAGTTGTTTATCAGCTGGCTTATTTTATTATTTATTACCCCGCCTACGGGTGTTCCAGCATGCGGACTAGCAAACCTAAATTATTATGATGGTGGTGAGTATTTTAGTAAGAACGCACCGCTTAAATACAATACCTTTTATGTGTCAACAAATTTGCTGCGTGCGCGATTCTAAATAAAATACGCTTGCAGAATTAATTTTACTTCCGCTTCATAAAACTACAATATCGCATATTTTTTAAACTAATAGCTTACGTTACGTCAGCTTAAAGATTTGCAACTTTTTTGACATACAAAAAATGGTAATTTCCAGTACGATCACCTATTGTGATCCCCTGGGGAATCCAATAGAACCCACTATTGCACTAGGATCCCCTGGGGGATCTAACAGCACTCGCTATTCCACCAAGATCCCATAAAAACCTTTTCAGTTGCTACTTGAGACTGGCTAGATATAACAAAATTGATTTATAATTTGTTATAATTTTGCTTTACTATAGGTACGATTACAATAAAAATAGAAGATTGGGCAATAATTCGCGTTATGGAGAAAGAAGAAGATATCTTTGAAATCATACGACGGAAAGGAGAAGTTCTCCTCAATGACGGCCACAAATATCACAAAAAGAAATATACAAAAACGGAAGTTGGAAGTGGCGTTGTAGCAACTAAAGGGGCAAATGTGGGGGTTTGATTACTGTCAAGGTATGATATAATTTTTTTACGTTACTTTAGTATGGGCAGTCAACTTTTTTTCGTTTTTCGACCCATGTTCCTCAAGGAAAGTTGTTGTAGATACGCAACACTATCTTCCATTGCAGCCGTGGCAGAAATTTTAAAAACATTTTATAAATATAATTCAATGTCGCCCTAGATGTCGCTAAATACCTTTCAAACGTCGTTATAAATTTTTAGGTACAAATTTAATCCCCACTGATCTTTTTTTCAGGACAATGCTATAATTAAAAGAGTCCCACATTCTTCAACTTGTATCAAGGACATAGGCCAAAATGAAGTTTACATGGTAGAATACAAATGTAAGCTACAAGTCGCTCAAGATTTTCGGCCTATCCCTACCATTTACAAGGAGTGTTTTTCTAAAAAGAGTCCCACATTCTTCAACTTGTATCAAGGACATAGGCCAAAATGAAGTTTACATGGTAGAATACAAATGAAAGCAACAAGTCGCTCAAGATTTTCGGCCTATCCCTACCATTTACAAGGAGTGTTTTTCCACACTGGATGACACTGGTTTATCGACAAATGTACCATCGTTCAAAGCGCTAAAAAGCGCACTGTATAACATAAGAAATCATAGTGCCGATGTATGCAAAATCAGAGCTAATGCACCTGATGAAGCAGAGGTACCTAGATTTCACCTAGGTTTTGTGCTATGTGATTATCTTTTCTATGAAAAAGGAAAAGCTCGAAGAATAATTATTTTTTGCTCCAAAGAAAATTTAGAGAGTTTGCCAAAAATAAAACACTTTATTTGTGATGGTACTTTTCGATCGTGCCCATCATCATTTGCCCAATTATATACCTTTCACGGGGACTTGAGAAGTTCTGCTAATACCACTAATGAAAAACCTTTGATATACGCTCTTATGAGTGATAAAAAACCGGTCAAGTGCGAGTTGGACTCGCGCGCCGAGGGTTCCGATATACCTTTAGTATTTTTGTAAGCAATAAAGTCTTTTGCATATTTCTAAAAAACTGTTTAAGTTAGAAAGATTGTTTTATTTTTACTGTAATATTTATATAAACTTCTATCGACTGTATTTAACTCAGATTTTTTCCATTCACAAACTTCGGAGATAATGGGGGGGGGGAACGGTATTTTTTTTTGACATTTTTTATCATAACTTAAAAAATAAGAGTTGTAAAAAAATACAAAAATATATTTTAGAATGTACACGTAAAGCCCTTTCATATTATACCCCACTCAACCTAGTACCGACAATTTGAAATTTTGCCTCCCCCTATTTGGGCCCCCTTTACATAAATAATCATAATTTTTTCTTAATTCTTTTACGTGCAATCAAGTTGGACAACCATATTCTAAAACTATTCCAAATTTGTGCAAAGTGGTTGCTGAGATATACAGGTGTGACAGACAGACAGACAGACAAAGCGGCACCATAAGGGTTCCTTTTTTTTCCATTTTGGTATCGGAACCCTAAAAAGAGGATTCCTACGACATAGTAATACAGCTTATCAAATCACAAGTTCCCAATTTCATCCCCAGAAAATTTACTGTTGATATGGAACTTGCAGCTATTAATGCAATCGGAAGAAATTTGCCTAGTGATGATATCAAAACTTGTTACTTTCATTTTAAAAGGAATATATTGAAAAGAGGAAAACGGCTTGGGTTGACCAAAGTAAAGGTTGCACAGAGGAGTAATGATAAAGCTCCACAGAGGAGTACTATTCGTGGTGTATATTACTTTATTTACCATAAGTGTATGTTACTTAAACCTCTGAAAACCTACAAAACCCTTTATTAGGTAGGACCTTATATAAATATAATTCGTCATACCTATCCTAACATAACCTCGAAGCTTAGTAAAGTCAGATTCTTTCTTCCTTCCTTATGTTATCCTTTTCTTATCCTAATTTACTTTAATTGCTATTTATCATTATGTTTTAATTTAGTGTTTTAATATGTACCCTAATTTCCCTAGATTCATAAACAGTGGCTAGTGCTTATAGCACAGGTTTTCCTTTTTTAAGTACTAGCCTCACCTACTTTGTATTTGCATAGCCCTAAGATAAGATATAACTTAACTGCACTGCGGACCCACGATACCCCTGGCGATACCCCTGGTGGTATCGTGGGGTCTTTTAAAATCAAACGATACCCCCAACAAATAGTGTTGTGACACTAATTAATAAGAGCTTTATCATCTCTTGAATTTTTTATTTACTAAAAAAAAAACAAATTTTAGTCTGTCTTCTTCCAACAAAATAAAACAAATTATAATCGTAGCCTTCTTCCAACAAAAAAAAAAACAAATTATAGTCTGAGCTTCTTCTAAAAAAAAATGTTTGTCTTAGTCTTCTTCCAGTTAAATTTCCTTTATACAATATTTAAAGTACTTGCCCTCTGTGTGGTATAGCCGTAAAACTTATGTACGCAATTTTTCTAATGCGTGACCAATTGAAATTTCTTTATTTACAAGTTCTAATTGCACGCTAGTTATGAAATCGTCATTAATAATTTGATCCTTTCTTCTCTTTTTTGGAACCATCTCCATCGTATGAATGTTTTCCAGAACTTTGAGTAATCTCATAATTGTCACAGTATTTTTGTTGATGCGCTTATTAATTTTGGAGTGAAACGTCTCGAGAACGTTGTTGGTTCTGTGGCGTTCGCCAAATACGCTTATCACAGTACACGAATGCATCTTAAACCAAAAATTTTCTAAGTATTTAATAAACCTTTCCATTTGCACTAAGTCATTGGATTCAGATTTTACATACTGCAAGCCATTTTGAATCTCATTCTCAGGGAGAAGTGGCAATGCACTCGCGAGTGCCACTATTCTTCGTCCCGGTTTATTTCTTGTGCATCCAAAACTTTTTCCTTTCTTCCAAATATTTTTTGTCCAATGATAATAGCACCCCTGCAATTTAGTTGTTGGAAATACTTTCAAAATTGCATTCATAGCTGCTTTTTCGTAATCTGTGTGAACCGTTCGTGGGTTCCACTCTGGTATTTCGGATTTTATCATGTTAAACAAAATAATGTAACTTTTCTCTTTACGGTCCGACATTAGGGCAAATATTAAAGGCTTCACTTTTGTAGTTTCTACACCACTCCCCATGTCACCGTGGATATTGTATACTTGACAAAATGGTTCAGGGCAACTATAAAAAGTTCCGTCTAAAAAATATTCTCCAATATTTGGAATGAGTTGTCGCGATTCTTCCGAGCAAAAAACTATAATGCGATTTTGCTTATCTGAATTGTCATAATAGTAATCTGCCAAAACGAAATCGTGATACTCGACTGGAATTTCTATTTCACTCAAATCACGGAATACAGTTTTTGAAATTTGTGCACTTTTGTTCCGTGCGTCCTGAAGAAAGTGCTTTACACCTTCGTAGCGAGGATATTTACCTATTGCAAAATTCATGCCCTTGTCTTTAAAATCCCTCTTTGTCTTTTCATATATTTGTTGAATAGGCTCATCAGAAGATGAAACCACTATTTCTCTCAAATTACACTTCTCCTTCAATATTTCATTATTTTCTGGATCTCTTTCACATGTATGCTCATTACTTTTAATAAATTTCATGTCCTATAATGAAATAAAAGAAGTTAAATTAAAATAACATCAATTGGGCTACGCTACGCTGTCCGCGCAGTTAGGCCCTGGCCACATCTGCACGTCACGGTACGTGACGTAAAAATTGACGGTGCGCACCGTGGATTCCTACGGCAACGTATCGTCAGTATTCACGTCACCGACGTGGAGATGTGGCCAGGGCCGTAAATTTTTGACGTTCAACAACAAGAAAAAGTGAATTCAGAACCAAAAAACTACATACCTTTCCAATTGTTACATTTCCACAACATTTTATTTTCTTATACGAAGAACACCGCCATAAAAGAGAGCCGTCTGTATATGTTTTATGGCGATGATATCTATATTTGCCGTAAAGAAGGGCAGTACCACCATTTATTTTGATAAATTTAATTTCATTGTCGGTCATTGTGGTAATTTTCAACAATTCAATTGAGCAAATTCAATATTTAGAGTTGACATTACATCATAAATTGTCAAACAATTAATAATGTTTTTGTTTTAAAAAAAGAGCGCTGTGATAAATTTATTACGATCTCACTAAAGAGTTTGTATTGCGCAGTATGCCTGTTCGGATAATAATTATGCGTTATAGTTATAAATACATTAGTTATTTACATACAAGAGATAAATGCATTTCCGCATCCCACACCGCAACACTACGGTCATTTCGAACAGGGGTATCGTTTGATTTTAAAAGACCCACGATACCACCAGGGGTATCGCCAGGGGTATCGTGGGTCCGTCAGGACTTAACTGTAATGGCTAAATATATAACGTTAAATATATGACATTTTTTTATTTATATTGTATGCTGTCGAACGACCAAAAGTCAAAACAGTACTTTCCAAAAATACTGGATTAACAACGACTACAATAAAGGTCTCAATCAATTCACACCGTTCTATAGAAAATATAAGCGAAAATATGAAAAATTACCGACATTTTCGAGGTTTTCGCCCCCCCTCAAGTTTCCACGGGCTCCTCAAGGTCAAAAACTTTGGTGCCACACACCTATCCCCGCATAATATCCTAAAATTACATTAAATTCAGAATTGAGTCCAGGAAGAAAGTACCTGCCGAATGGATTTAATCAGTAAATAAAACATTTAGGAAATGAAAATAAAATCGGCCTCTCTCCATACAAAGTTGCAAAATTGATTGGACAGTATGCGAAGCGTATTTTTTTATTTCTTTACTGAACATTGTTCAGTTGTGTTGACGGATTTATTATGTCCCTTCAGTTTTCGAAAACTTGTTCATTACACCCTGTAGAAAGACAAAATATAAAATAATGTGAGGATTCTCCGTTACCTGCGAAACCATTAAGTGCGTTAAGAGACCTTTGTTGTAAGAATTAAGTAGGCAAACGGAACGCAAGAAAACACCTCAATCATGCGTGAGAATTGAACACTTCACGTACTTATCTATCGCAAAACAATTCCTCAAGTTCAAAACATCGGCTACATGACACTTACAAAGACTGGCCACAGGACAGATCTTAAACCTCACTGTGACACCCCATGTGAAATAAAATTTTATAAGTTATACTTTAATAACTTTCATAACATAAACTTTCTACAACCCTATGCTCAACGAGGTCCTAGCGCCTGATTGCTATTCCTATTTTTATTATTTCCAGTTTTTCGGCTATTGCCCATTAACCTGTGAAGCCCACTCAGCTGTGCTAGTTTTCCTTTTAATTTCATCATTTGGTAACCACAGAATTTTTTCACATTTCCAATAAAGACCGTTAAGCTGGCAGGGGGGGGGGGACAAAAAAACGGCTCTTTCAAGCTAAATACTTCGCAAACGGATCCATTAATCAAAAAATGCCGACTCACATTATTTAAAAAAAAAATCACCTCACTTTACTTGTAGGGGAGGTAGGTACCCAAAAAAATTTTTTTTTTAGGTTTTTATTTTACCACTGTCGGCATTGTTGAAATCGTTTCCTATACTATAGTATAACCAAAGATTTCGGACCTCCTTGCTTCGCTCGGAATAGATACCTTGCTAATTTATTTTACTATGGGATGACATCTGCCAACATGTCCCAATATTTTATGTCAAACTATCAGTGATCACTAGGAAATATTCAAAATAACCCGTCAAATCCATAGAACGACGCCTTCGCTACCTTGTGACGAATTATTTCTTTAATCCTCCTTCTAAGTACCCTTATTTTTCTGTGAGTATAACACAATACTACAGTCAAAGGATAATTAGAATACAATAGTCTTCTCTTTGCATAAGAAATCTCTTATTCTCAAACATGATTGAAAATTCGACCATTATTTGGACAATCTTCTTCGAGATCAATTGAAATAGCTGTAAAAAGCTGAAAACTTTTAAAATCTATTTCTGCCGTGTTTTGCGACCCAATAATTCACTATGAAAACTCATATCTGTCGAGTTATTTAAAAGTTGAATGTACCAACAAGCATAACAACCAAAGAGGTAACTTATCAAAGAGTAAGAACGAATGACGTAACTTATCACATCACAGCAACCATGGAGGTAATTTATCCAAGCATAACAAACAAGGAGGACACTTATCACAGATTCTGTTTTTATTTCGAACTGCAAAAACTTGCAAAAAGAAAGCTATAAATTGTAAAAAAAGAATAAACAAATACAGATTAAATAGAATATGAAAATGAAAAACTGCGATGTAAACAAAGCAATATAAAAGTTTAAAACTCTTAGATGTTTGATTGGATTAATTTTTTTTGACTTTATTGAGAAAAGTACTATACAAGCCTTGGCCGCAACCAGGTATAGAGGACTTACGCATGTGGGCCTCGGCTACGCCTCTGCCCATATTATCACGTTCGTCCTTTAATAATTTTTCTTTTGGCCATTGCAGTAATGTACTATTGTTGATTCATTGTTGAAATATAGGTGGACAGAGGTACTACTCGTATTTTTTGTTTTTAAATTCTCCTCATTTTTAGGGTTCCGTACCTCAAAAGAAAAAAATGGAACCCTTATAGGATCACTTTGTTGTCCGTCGGTCTGTCTGTCTGTTGTCTGTCTGTCAAGACCCTTTATCTCATGAACGGGTATAGGTATCAGGTTGAAATTAATACCATATATTAGGATCCATGAACCACACAAGATCTGAAAATTTAAATTTTTTACAATGACGCAATCAAAAGATATGACACTTTATGTCCTCATCTCCATACAAAAAAGAAGAAAAAGAAGACGTAGTGACTAAAATCGAGAAAGGGATGCTGAGATGGTTCGTTCATGTAGAGAGGATGAATGAACGAAGACTGACGAAAGAGATCTACCAGGCGAGAGTGAATGGAAACGTTGGAAGAGGAAGGCCTAGGCGAACGTACCAGGACCAAATTCAGGACGTTCTGAATAAAGGCCAGGTTAAAAGTACCCTAAACCGACGAGCATGTATGAAAGGATTGATGAAAGTACAGGAAGCAAGGGAAGTATGTCAAGATCGTAGCAGGTGGAGGACTGTGGTCTCTGCCTACCCCGACGGGAAAGAGGCGTGATGTTATGTATGTATCTCCATACATTTATTAAAAAATTATAAACCTACAGGGTACTTCCCGTTGACCTAAAATTATGAAATTTGGCAAGAAGCTAGGTCTCACAGTACAAATAATGGGAAAAGTCTGAAATCATTAAATATTACAACTTTTCTCACAACTAATAGTAACCAATTGTGGTGAGCTCCCGTTTCAAGAACATTCATATAAGAGAGGGGTCATGTTGGATGGTCGCTGAGGCGATTTTTGAATTAGTTCTATTTTATAAACGGGAACACTTACAAACTTGAAAATTGGTATGTTTATAGTGCATAAACTGTAAAATAACAACAAATAATAAAATTTGGTCAAGCGCGTGTCAGACTCAAAAAATCTAGCACATTAACTTACTGAAATTTCAACTAATACAATTATGTGGCGGTACGGAACCCTCGGTGCGCGAGTCCAACTCGCACTTGGCCGGTTTTTTAACGAAATTGCACATTATGCAGAATGAATCAAATAGCATGTCTTCACCACGAGAAGATGTACTCTGTTTGATGGACAAAAAATTTACTACGCAAAAATATAAATGATGCGGATATAAGCATTTTAAATATATTTTAATGCCTCACTTTACAAATAAAGATAAGATGCATCAACGATTATATTATACAGATCCGCGTATGCTAAAATGCATCGTGGGTGTTGCACCAAAAACGTCCAAGCTAGTCATTGGAAACTGCTCCGATCAGGAAATGAACAAGTATTACTAAATGCGTTGTCACTAAAAAATTTTATAACACTATCTAATTTTCTTTCTGCACACGGTTATACATTTGTCGATAGTGGAGTTGGAAATGATGCAGTTGATCCCAACATAATTCTCTCGGGCAGATTTTATTTGACAGGATGATAAGGTATCATAATTTAATGTAAATTCAAAATATCCAAAAAAAAATAAAAAAAAAAATCATACATGTTTTGACATTTGTGTATAGAGCTCATATAGTGTACAACCCCAGCAAAGTTTCATTGACTGAGGATTTAATGCATGGGTCTTCATACAACGATCCGCTTCATTTGCTACACTATAGGCACAGATCATATAATACTAGTAAACTAGCTATAGGGATGCAAGATTGATACGAATCGATTTCAACAAAAGAATTGTTAATTATTTTTAATATTGTTTTAAATGCGGCCCAAATAGGAGGGGCAAAATTTTTAATTTTCGTTACTAGGTCAAGTGGGGTATCATATGAAATGACTTTACTTGTACATTCCAAAATAGTTTTTTTGTATTTTTACAAAAAATGTCTTCAGCATAAGAAGAGTTAGGCAATCACTAACATTATGATGATAACAGTTTTACGGGTTCTTTACACGATCATAAATTATGTAAGGGCTTTATTTACATTATGGATTTTCAAGTTATGATGGAATTGTCTAAAAATACCATTATTGAGCTTTGTTGACTGCTGCTGCCCTTTAAATTATGGAAAAACAGAAACGACTCCTTTAAAATCTACACTTAAAAATGAAGAAAATCAATGTTTCGCCGACACTAAATTTCTTCAGTTTTTACCTACCTACTACTCGCTGTTGTAGCCCTATTTGCTCGCCCTATTGACTCGATTTAGCTAAGCTTTTGAAATTTCGGATTATTCAAGCTGTACCCTAATAAATAAGAATAAAGCAGCTAAACGCATTGACATTCGCATCTAGCCAAATTTTTTCACCTTTACCTCCCCTTCTATGTTAAAAAATATGCTTTGTAATTACGACAAGAAACGCTTAATTCTCCAAGCTAAAACCTGATGTCTAATCTGTGACTCTGATTGATAAAAAGGCAGTTAAGCGCATTGAATTATGCATCTAGCCAACTTTAACCATTTTCTCCCTTTCTATGTTAAAACTATATTTTGAAATGACAGAAAGAAACGATCAATGCTCAAAGCTGCACGCTGATAAGAAGGCAGCTGCCTTTCGTCAAGTGCATTGAATTTGGAATCCAGCCACCTTCTTTCACTTTTGCCTCCCCTTCTATGTTAAAGATATGTATATATTTTGAAAGTACAGAAAGAACCGTCCAATACTCCAAGCTTCACCCTGATAAGAAGAAAACTAAGCTCGTTGAATTTCGCATCTAGCCACCTGCTTTCACCTTTTCCTCCCCTTCTACGGTAAAAATATATTTTGAATTACGAAAAGAAACGCTCAATTCCCCAAGCTGTACCCTAATAAGAAGGCAGTTCAGCGCATTGTCCCCTTCTATTTTAAAGATATTATAATTATTTTGAAATTACGAAAAGTACCGTTCAATTCTCCAAGCTTCACCCTGATAAGGCAAATAAGCGCGATGAATTTCGCATCTAGCAACCTGCTTTCACCCTTTTCTCCCCTTCTATGTTATAAACATATTTTAAATTACGAAAAGAAACGCTCAGTTCTCCAAGCTGCACCCTGAAAGAAGGCAGTTAAGCGCATTTAGCCACCTTCTTTTACCTTTTCCTCCCCTTCTATATTAAAGAAATATTTATTTAGGAAGTAAGGAAAGAAACGTTCAATTCTCTTAGCTTCACCCTGATAAATAGGCATCTATACGCGTTGAATTTCGCATATAGCCACATTTTCCACCCCTTCTGTGTTAAAGATATATTTTAAAAGTACGGAAAGAAACGCGCAATTTTCAAGCTGCACCTTGATAAGAAGGCACCTAAGCGCATTGTATTTCGCATTTAGCCACCTTTACGTCCTCATCTATGTTTAAAATATAACGATTGAATGGATTTACAACCAAACAAACGGAAAAATCAATATACAACCAGTGCAACTACCTATACTTACTTACACAAAAAGACAATTTTACCAATGCTATCATGCGACAAGCTTGATATTTCTCAAGATAATTATTATCTTGAGAAATATCAAGCTCCTGGGACTCTTTTGAAGTGTTTTTTGTTATAACGATTTCAACAACGTTTTCAAAATCAACAATAAAAAAGAAACAGCTTTGTAGTACTAGAGGCAATCGGAAAAGATGAGGGAAAAAAAGATTCCAGATCAAAGTCATGTTATGCTCGCCCTAACGCTGCCGCCTCTGGTCAACAACACAAGGAAAAAGAAATCCTTTAGAAAATTCACATTTTATAAAAGGGATAAACATTATATCCAGCCCAACGGATAACCATACCTCCAGCTGCAAGCCAATTCAGAGGATCACCATACATGGGAAGACCCACACCAACCAACCAATCAACCCTCCATTGATCTGATCATGGGAAAAGTTCACCAACTGGCTCAGAACTGATAAAGCGATGAACGATCTATTTAATCAGGATGCTTTATTTGATATATTCTAAACAGCTTCAAACAAATGTTACTTAGATAGGTAAGTAGATGAATTTTCATGTCTACTCATCTTGAAGAAAATCAGATTCTGCTATAAAATTAAAACCTCGAAGAAGAGTTGACGAAGAAAATGTCGGCAGTACTTATAAATACAGTATACATTGATGAGAAGTAAACGAGAAAAAAAAATGAGCCTATGTGTGAAACGAACACAAGCTATCCTATCTTGTAAACAAAATTTACAGTAAGTATTATTATTTTACTTGCTTGCTTAATTAAAGGGATTACAAAACAAAAAGAATTCTCTAAGAAAATAAATGCAGCCAATCCCTACGATGGAAATATACCTATTTTCAAGAAACAGCTTTCAACTTTCAACAAACCATACAGAAATGTTATGGTAAAACACGAACTATCACAACATTTTGGTCACAACCGTAGTTTATTTCTCTTCATATTTTCGTTTCGATACATAAGTAGGTATAACATTGATCAATATTTACACAATGAAATTCAGCTAAATTTGAAGCCAGAGAAATTTGGAAAGGGAGGGACGGTGACGTGCATCAAACGTCAAACAATTGAACATAACCTTTTTTTTTTATTACTAAAATCTTTATTAACTGCCAGTGAGATTACAAAAAAAGATTATAATGCATATATTCTTTGTAATTTTCTGTACAGAGCGATCTAAAATGACTGACAATATTTAATACAATATGCAGGTTTCTTTGGTTAGAAGTTAACATGGATTAAAGGCCAAGGGTATAAAAATATCATAATTTTCGCTCTCCGTGATGATTGTATAGTACCTTCCAGATTGTAAATTAAACTATTCTATCTTAAGACATTGGATACAAATCAAATAATAAAAAATGCAACAAACTCCGTCGGGACGTGAAATAAGCCTATTGTGTGTTGTACACGACCGAATTAGCTGAGTAACTTAGCAACATTTCTGATATATGCTAACTTACTGATTTCTTAACCCTTGTCTATAGTGGTTTTAAGATTCAATTTTGATTGGAGTAGGTTTTAAATGGAAGTTGATGCCTAAGTAAAGCATACGTACATGTAAAAAAGCAACAGTGGGCCACCCACGAGGAGCATTATGAGGTGTATTGCAGAAACGCTGGAATATATATTCTGCTGACCGCGCTTGTTTATAACTACCTATGGTTTCATATGCAAGGTTTTAATTCTTGTAAAAATAATCTGAAGCTTCTCGAGGGTCAATAGTTAAAGAGCAACAACTAATTGTTCCAAACTTTTAGTAGTCTTTCCCTCCGTAAATAATATAATCAAATGAACAGAATTAATAGGTTTGACAAGTTATACTGAAGACCCATACATACCCGTGGGTGTCGTAAGAGGCGACTAGGGGTTATAAACTGGAGGATGGGCAGCAGCATCCTCCTGTGTATCATACCATTTTACTTACTGCGGTCACCTACAACCGCGGTCCATGGTGCCAGCCGTAACGCTGACAAGCGAGGTGGCTATGGTACTTCCCCTCCACATTTTTCTAGCAAAAGCTAGAATTCTGGAGGGAGCTCCCTGTCCTGTAGTGGACATTTCAAGGGAATTATGTTGAAAATGACGACTGAAGACGCTACACCACTTAGGCCACTGTATTTAAAAATATTGATCTCTGCTTCATCTTAATCTTTATCCAGAAAAAAAATTGCTGAATCTAGGCCTGTGGTTTTTATTTGATATTAATTTCAACTTGATATGATAACTATTCCCGTGTCTTTACAGGCATGCAGACAGAGAGATAGATGGACAACATAGTGATCCTATAAGTACTGTCTTTTTATTTTTTGAGGAATCCTAAAAAGCGTAAGGCAAGGAGCAGGCGGCGATGTGTCATGCACCACGTCGCTTTTGTCGCTTTCATATTATTTTGTACAAGCAAGTTTTGAAACTGCACTGTGCCATTTCCTCGCCTGTCTGTTGCCCTTGCCAATCAGGCCTAAAAGCTAAATTAGACTTACTTATAAGTTTATGGTGACTTGTACACTGTATTAAGCTTAAATGCTCTTCATTAGATGAAATAAAGTTTTATTTTGACTGGCCTGTTGGTAGTGAGCTTACCTTCTACGCCGTGGGCCGCGGGTTCGATCCCGGGTTGAATTAGCCTGTTAGAACCGTGGCCTAATCCCATGGATTTTTCTCTTCTAGATAATGTGATATTTTATAATAACTTTTCTTATATAATTTTTGCTTGATAACAGTTTTGGAATTTATCTAACGGTAAACTTTAATTTTTCTCAAAAATAGGTATGTACATTCCGTTTAACATATATTAAATTCTCATAAATGTATTGCGACACAAAAGTCAAAATTTTGATTTCTTTAAATTTAACAACACGCTTCAACACGCTTATTAGTATTGCGGCTAGTAAAATGAACCGCTTTGTTTTTCACAGAAGAATATTTCTCTCCAAGGTCGCTTGGTCACCACCAGAAGAGGTGGGTGGTACTATGCATGACCGCCAGCAAACAAACAAACTTAGACATAGATGCACAGGTCACGTGATTGAATTACTCGTAGATCGACACAAGTGTTATTGAATTTCATCACAAATTCAACATTGGCACAATTAATATACCTACCTACTCATATTTATAACTTATATTTTAACGCTTTAGATTCTGATTGAGGTCAAGTATTGCGCCAATATTATCTAAATAGGGTCTTCTAATGCTAAGCGCGATAAAAGTTCTAAATGTGGACTAATATACAAGGTGTAACAGAAGAGGTCTATTAACCCTGAAGGGTGTGATTATGCCCGTGAAACTGAACAACTTTCCTTAAAAAACATAGGGTGAACGAAATACGAAAAAAAAATTTGACCACCCATACAAATTTCGCTATAAAATGATTCAGTTAGTAAAATTATTGTTTCATATTTCGATTTTCGCAAGTAGTTCAGTTCCATGGGCAGACTCACATCCTTCAGGGTTGGTATAACCTTTTTATTGCATCTTGTATATACATATAGGTAACTACTCAGTTGCCTAACATATTTACGAGCGTTTAAGAAAAAGCAATACCAAATTAGGCAATAAATGCCATGTACCAATCTTCCTAGTTACATACTCAAAATACGAACAAATGCTCAAATTGACAGAAAAGTTAAAACCAATGATCCTGTGATAAAAGTATTAAGCTGGAGAAAACTATAGGGCTTTTTCGTTAATAAGTTATAAATCAGCAAGTGCTTGCTCTGCTTCGAAGAGTGAAAGAGCCATTTAAATTACCAGCACATGTTAACACTATGTCAACTGTGGAAAACAATAGCTAACCACGTAAAAAAATATACACATTTTGTGTTTTATCTGAGCTGAAGGATTAAAGTATTTAAGTAAGACTGTTCCTAGAAAAAACATTAATTTATTCTATATAACCTACACTGAGTCAGTAAAAACTTATGTGTAAAATTTTACTCCGAATAAGTAAGAAGTAGTTACTGCATATTGGTATGAAAAAGACCGGTAGTCGGACGGGGACCGCGCGGGTGCTACGCGGTCGCAGGCGCGCACGGCGCACTTAAAAAACGCAATACTTTTCACATTTGTCACAGGGGCGGTCGGATTACTGCGGTCATTCGAGCCGCCGCGTGCCGAGGCAGCTGCGCCTACGTCACTGCCCGATGCCGACGCATGCGAACATTATGCAACTGAAGCACGACTTGTGAAAAGTATTCCAACCTTTTCCGATACCTACAACCACTAAACGACTGAGTGATGTCTGAACAAAGAGCTCGTTCAGATTTGTAGTGGCTTAAGTTTATTTACCGACGACGACGTACTGATTGATTTACATGTTCATTTTTTACCATCTTTTTACTAAAGTTTCTTATAACACCGAGCTTGCATTTGTGTAGGTAATATAAGTATAGCGACACACCTGCAGAAATTCCGACGCGGAAAGATCCGCTCATAATGCTCGCAATGCTATTTAGATTACCTATGATAGGTATGACACATCTGACGGAATTTACGTCGGTGTCATACTTGACAGATTTTTTGGCCGCGGAACTTTCAGCGTCAGAATTGAAATTAATAGATTTTTTGAGATTGTTCGACGTATGCACATTCCATTTTTTTTTAACTTTGCCTGCCTAGTAAATAATTTACAATGACATCTTACTGACAATCTGTTGTTCGGTTCGCGATGACCTCATGTCAGGGCCGCCTGATAATTCTCTCGATTGAGAGATTATTTGCCTACTTAAATTTCCATGCCAATGTGTGACACAAATTGCTACTTGCACGGCCATCAGAATTTGTTTGCAAGCAAATAAAATGCAGTATAGAAATGTCTGACGTGTGCAAGGCGGCGACTGCGGCTTATGTGGCACACAGTGAACAACGCTGAGTCGCTAACGATATAAGCGTCGCTACGCTTGTTTATGTGTCACAAGCAACTATTCATGTCATGCCTTGATCATCTTTTTTCACCACTTTAATTAGATTGTTTTACAAGGAGTCAAGCAAGGTCGATGATGTAACAATTGACGAGGGTCTGATAAGAACGCTCCGGCGCGGGCGCCGCGATATGTGAAACTTGAGGCCGCACGTCATGATCAACACCAATTATTCTTAATGCAATGGATTATTTAAATCGAGAATATGTAATTTAGATAAACAAAAATGTCCATCCACAGATTTGTCCACTACCAAATTTATTTCGAAACAGCTATTTGTAATCTACGACGAAGAAAAATTATGCCTGCAGATAGGTACTTAGGATAAAAAATCACCGCACATTTTGTTAAATTTAAAAAATAATATGTGATCGGAACGTTTCTTCTTTCATTCATGTTTTCCTGTGTAGAAAGAGTTAATATTATCATAACCTGCTAACACTAACGGATAATTTAAAACGACGCGGAAATTGTGCATTGTCTCATCGAATAAGAAATGCGCTCTAACGTCTCTTCATTCAAAACGAAGATCAAATTTATGTTTTGAACACATTACTTTCAGTAATCTTGTCGTGACGTCGCATAACTCATGATCACAGGCTTAGAGAAAGAAAATAGGTATTAACCAATTCGAGCACCACAGAACTTTATTGAAGCTCACCTAGGTAGGTACTTATTTTGCGTTAACACAGCAAGGCAAAATATAAATTTGTTCGTGTGAACCGGCATCCAGCGCTTGGCGAATCGAATGGCCACTTGCGGAGTGGCCCATAGAAACCCAACGCCCCTGTACTTTAAAATCATTCTTATTTTCGCGCCTTGCACCACATTTCAACTTTTACCGTCACAATTTTATTGTTTACGATTTTATTGTTTTAATACGCGTATTTGTTTCCAATGTTTTATTGGTCCTGTATTAGTAACACTTTCGCTTTAAAATAGAATGGTTTAAACCGAACCCTTGAGCATTTCGTAGTAAAAAAACCGGCCAAGTGCGAGTCAGACTCGCGCAATGAGGGTTCCGTACCACCACATAATCATAATTGTATTAGTTGAAATTTCAGCAAGATTTTTTGAATCCGACACGCGCTTGACCAAATTTTATTATTTTTTGTTATTTTATAGTTTATGCAGTATAAACATAACAACTTTCAAGTTTGTAAGTGTTCCCGTTTTTAAAATAGAACTAAAACAAAAATCGCCTCCGCGTCCATTCAACTTGACCCCTCGCTTATATGAATGTTCTTGAAACGGGAGCTCACCTCAATTGGTTACCACTAGTGGTGAGAAAAGTTGTAATATTTAATGATTTCAGACTTTTCCCTTTATTTGTACTGTGAGACCTAGCTTTTTGCCAAATTTCATAATTTTAGGTCAGTGGGAAGTACCCTGTGGGTTTTGCTTTTTTGCATAAATGTATGTAGATGAGGACAAACAATGCCATATCTTTTGAATGCGTCGTTGTAAAAAATTGAAATTTTCAGATCTTGTGTGGTTTATTAACTCTAATATATGGTATCAATTTCAAGCTGATACCTTTACCCGTTCGTGAGATAAAGGGTCTTGACAGACAGACGGACAACAAAGTGATCCCATAAGGGTACCGTTTTTTTCTTTTGAGGTACGGAACCCTAAAAAGGCTATTTATTTATACTGATTTATTACAAGAATCGCCAACGCGTTAACTCATTCTAAGAAAATTTAATTATTAAGAAAATATTGCCTATTTTGGGAGCCAATCTATTGAGGTCAAGGTCAAATAGCTGGGTAATAATTGAAATTTTGCAAACATATTCAAATATACCCAGCTATTTTAAGTTAAAACACTAAACAAAAATAGAAACAACTAAGTATTAAATATTTAGAGTAACTAGGTGGTCGCCGTAGAGACCTGCCTACTTCGAGTTCTTTATTGGTACTTGTGCCTTGAAAGATTGTTCTCGGAAGCTTCGTGTGGAAAAAAACTGTAAATATAATAAGTTGACAAAAAATATACTGCAATTAAATTTAGATACGTTTCAATGAGCCGTGCTTTGTGTGCGATAATTCAACAAGAGCTTAGAGTTGTTATGTCGAGGGTAAAGTTAAACGTAGCTTTCAATTTGTCCGTCGCTAGTATGTTTCATCGGCCTTTTAGATTCTTATTTACGTCATGGCTTATATTATAAAGTGCAAAGGTAAAGTAAAACAATAGGTGACTCACTGTAGGATGGACGTGAGGGTGTGAGTAGAGTTGCATTCTTCGTGCGTCCACGGTGTAGGCGTTAGGGGGCAGGTCGTTCATATCGAAGGTATCAGGGTTGAGGTCTGGAGTCAGCCGACTGACGCCTTCGTCGCAAACCTCGTCGAGGCCTCCGTCTGCAGCCCCACCCACTGTGAACAAATAAACATCTTTTCACGATATCATTACTTACCTTTTTTTAACTTGAATGATCCCGAAACCCAATATAACGAATTATTTTGCACAAAACGCCTACACATTGCGGAGGCAACGTTTTATTTTTAAAACGAATATATGATAGAGTTCACGAAAGAGTCAGGTGTTTTGTATCATATCTTATTTAAGAAAAGATTTATCTTCAATTTACACGTTTGTTACCACAATACACACGCAGAAAAATCCTAAGTCTATTGTTTTACATACAGAAAGACAGAAATATCTACATTTTAACATATTTTTCATGAATTTGGGGTTATGATTTCGTTTACAAAACACCTTACTCTTTCGTGAACTCCGGTATTATACCTACAAAAATTTTATCAGGGGTTTAGCTTGCTTACACAATGTTTGCACCACCAACGTAATTTGGTAAGGAACAACTACACATTTTTGTAATTACTCGTATTTGAACCATGTTTCTTTGGGCAAGTTGTTTTTTTTTTAAGTCTTGAGTCACATACAAAAAAATTTGTAGTACCTATAGACAAGTTAGAAAGTTTAACATGTACCGAGTTACCTATATTTAAAAATATATGGTTATTATATGACTGTGGTATGACAGATTTATGAAAACTGAAAGGACACGATCATTCAACGTAACTGAACATATTTCAGTAAATAAAACTTTTAGGAAATTAAAAAAATAATCAGCCTTTGCATATAAGCAGTCAATTTTGTATTTTCATACTTACAATGACTGATCATGCCCTTTCAGTTATCGGAAGGCTGTCCCTAACACCCTGTATTAAAATAGACGAAACATAATAAGCTAACAGATTCACAGATTATCAACAGCGCACCGAGGTTAAAATCTCTTTGTTATCAACGCACAGCCAAAAATTTTGACTAAGAAAGTTGTACAATTTAAGTAGTACATATATTTTTTTATGTATGTATAAGTATTGTGTTAAGTAGTTCTTGATGATTTTTTGCGATCCTAATATTTATATTATTTGTTTGAAATTCACTAGGCATTATTAAATTGTAAATTTATTTTGTCTCTACACTGAAGATTAAAAAGCAAAAATTATCATGTTATGCTATTTATATGCCAAAATCACAGATTTTCGGACCATTTGTCCATTTTTTTCGTGTTATTATTATTTTTTTCGTATTATTCGCTCACCAACAAGTTTACCAACACATTTTACAGCTATGTCAAAAACAATCGACTAAAGCTGTCAGAAAAAAAACGGTCAAGTGCGAGTTGGACTCGCGCGCTGAGGGTACCGATATACCTTTAGTATTTATGGAAGCAATAAAGTCCATTTTTAGGACCGCAAAACTAAATTTGTTTGTAAAGGTTTTTTGCAGTTTTCAAAAAAAATGTGCGACTTAGAAAGATCGTTTTATTTTTGCTGTAATATTTACATAAACGTCTATCGACTGTAATTAATTCAGATTTTTCCATTCAAAACTTCGGAGATAAGGGGGGGAAACGGTATTGTTTTTGACATTTTTCATCATACCTCGAAAACTAAGAGTTGTAAAAAAATACAAAAATATATTTTAATGACAAGAATGTACAAGTAAAGCCCTTTTATATAATACCCCACTTGACCTAGTACCGATACCCCCCCCAATTTGGGCCTTTTTTACATTATAATTCAAATTTTTTTTCTTAATTCTTTCACGTGCAATTAAGTTGGACAGCCATATTCTAAAACTATTCAAAATTTCAAGTCGATAGCATGAGTGGTTGCTGAGATATACAGGTGTGACAGACAGACACACAGACAGACAAAGTGGCACCATAAGGGTTCTTTTTTTACCAATTTGGTAACGGAACCCTAAAAACAAGTTTGAAAAACAATATAATTCTTTCCGTCAATTGCCTATACTCTGGTTCTGTCTGGTGTCATGACTGCAAAATAAATTGGTAATAAACGAAAAAAATGGATTATGCATGATAGTTTGATTTAAACACTGGTACCTATACATTTAATTTTACATGCCAACGAATGCTAGTAATTTCTAAATGGGCTTGGATTGATTCATGGACGTATAAAAAGGCTAGAATAGAACTCTACAGAACTTACCTACGTGCCGGCCAACCATGCTGAACGGGAATATTCTTGGAGAGAGAATATTAATCTGAAGCGTATAACTTAGGTTATTAGGTTAATTAGGTTCTAGCTTGGTTCTAATAATTCTAACTAGGTTAAAAAGTCCTACTGCATCTATATGCAGTAGGGCTTCATAACTAAAACAGTAAAGTTGTTAGAAAGACTCTTTTTTGGAACTGGATATAATACTTTTTTGTCAGAAATAATTATAGTTTTATCTAATGCAGCACAATAAAATGAACGATTCGGGTCGATAACAATACTTACTAGAATAGCAATACCTTTTTGTTCTGTTCAATCAATTCTTTTATAATTTTTATAAAGAAATTTTTTTTAAGACGTAAAGCCATTGTATAGATACAGTCGAAAGCACCTCAAGCTTGACACATTGGACTTTGCACCGTTCTTATGTCAATCACCGTTGGGGCTAGCATTACGCTGCAATTTCTAACTTGAACTGTTTTTGACTGTACGAGTAGCTAACCTAATTACGCATCTTCAAATCATACATACACAGTGAGACTATCAAATATTAATAATCAGGAGTTGATGATTGAAAATGAATTTTCATTTGTACATAACATTTTTTCGTATCTACTGACTAACAATACTATCCATACAAAATGGTCATATTATGACCATTTTTTCAAAAATGAGACAAAATTGTTTTATTTAATTCAAATTTTGTTACGAATATGTATAAGAAGGATGTACATTATTTATCTATTTATATTTATTATTTATCGCATGGTAGCTAAAAAATTAGAGAAATTATTAACTGTATTTGGTAATGTTATAATTTAAAATATTGTAATTTATTCGAACTTTCGCAATCCCTATTTTTTCAATTCTGGACTAAGCAGATGTATGCCTCATCGAACTTAATAAGGACCTGCTGAATAAGTTGGATGGACTGCCTGAAGAACCTCTGCATCAGATTTATACATATATGGGTTGCATAAGTTCGATCATGTGTCTGAATACAGGAGCAAGTTAAAATGGCTTCCTATTAGGTTGTGCCGTCCTGACGCTTCTGTACGGTCTGTATGACCCACGCACTCCTTCCTACCTTAAGGAGAGTTTCCAGTACCTAGGTGCTGACCGCTCGCGTGTCTTCGCTCGAAGTCTGACAACATTTTAAAGGCTACATTAACACGATCGGGCTACAGTAGGTACTATAAGGAGTCTTTTGCTTTGAAATCTGCTCAACTGTAGAATAATTTGCCCTCTGAAGTTCGTCACTCCAAGTCGCTTGCTATCTTCAAAACAAAACTGCATAATTATCTCCCAAGTCGTTCCTCTTCTGTTCGCAACTGAGTATACATGTATTCGTATCAATATAATTATTTACAACGTGTTAACGGAATAAGCGAAACTGAGAATCGAGAGCAGAATCAATTTCACGGTTTTTGATTGGGGTATTTTTTTATTATTAAAATTTTTGCCGCTTCTAAATATTTCTGTGGCTACGCGCGCGAGACATGAGCGGTGAGGAGGGGAGGGAAGTGGGCGTGGCGTGCGTGGAGGCGAGGCGAACACGTCATGATAGCTTAAAAATCTACTAGAACAATGATGAAACTTTAAAATAACAATATTTGAAAGAAAAAAAAATTTCTAAAGATTTTTTTACGGGGATGGATTTATTTTAATAAAAATCAGTTGAGGCGTTTTTATGTTATGTTTGTGTATGCAATAAAGAATTTTATTCATTCATTGATTCATTCATTCCATAATCGAACCCAGAACCACCGGATCAAGAGCCAAATGTATTAATAACAACTACAATGAAATCTACATTAATAAGTAGGGTTCAAAGTCAAAGTCAAAATCGTTTATTCATTGTTGGATATTAAAATCTCTTAATGACGTCAGCTAAACTACATCGCTTCACAAACTTCGGTTCGGGATACTTTTCAATTTTAATTAAATATTTTAACTGTCTTGTGCTTAATTGTAGGCGGTCAAGTAGTATGTATTTGCTGGCAATGTATTGCGTTTTTTAGTTTCAACAAGGAACCGTTATAGTTTCGTCATGTCCGTCTGTCTGTTTCTCTGTCCGCGGCTTAGCACTAAGACCTTTAGTACTAGAAAGCTGTAATTTATTATGAATATACATTTGATTTACGCCGACAAAATAGTAAAATCTTGGAAAAAGTTTTTGTAACGTGTGGGTGATTTTTTTCTCGTCTACCCCATAGTGTGGGCTGTATTTAGATAGGTCTTTAAAAAAGAATATGAGACTACATTTATATATTTTTTTTATTTAGGGATTAGTTTGCGAAATAAAAAAGCTTGGTAGCGCAATTTTTTGTTAGAGTCGCGTGTCGTCGGGGCCCTCAGTCAGCTAAACGGTTGTTACTGGAAATGTGAAAAAAATCACATTAGAAGTATAATCATATGATGAAATTAAAAGGAATACTATCTCAGCTAAGTAAACTTTACAGGTTAATGAGCTACAGCCGAAAAACTGGAAATAATAAAAATAGCAATAGTAACCTCCCTGAGCATGAGGAGGCAATTTGTTTATGTTATGAACGTTATGAAATACTTAATCAACATACTTATGCTTGCGATAAAAAAATCCTAAAAACCTACGGAACCCTATGATGCGCGTTGCTCGAAACGCACTTGGCAGGTTTTTAATATTACTAACACAATTCAAACAGAATTTTAAATCTAATTCTAGAAAAAATATAATGGATTAAAGTTTGTGTCATATATTTTTTTTACTATTTCCATGCTATTAGGGATTTCACCAGTAAGACTTAGACTTGCGAATGATTTATTTAATTTAGAACTTGTCTAAAGTAGATTTTAGTTATAGTTTTGTAACTATTTTCATTAAGACATACACATAAAAACTTTATAATCATTTTCTATTATTATTTTACCTTTTAAGTGTTTATCAAGACTATTACTTTTTAAGAACTCGTAAGTAGCCAGCCAAAACAATTTGATTCCATCCCTTTTTATATATTTTAATTTAATTCTGCTGTTTTCCGTGACTTTGTCCTCTTGGAGCTGAATTTCGAAATAATCTGCCTGCTTACCTATGTTTTAAATGTTAAAATTTTGAAACGTTTACACTAAAAGCACCCAAAAAGTATGGGCTGTGCCATGGCTGTGCGTTGATACTTCAGTCAATTTATCCTATGAAACCTTAGAATGCTCTAAGTTTGAAACCAATAGAATTTGTTACGCTGCATCTGTTTTATTTTATTTTACGTGGAAATTTTATAGCTTATGAGACAAAATTTTAGAAAAGAACTACGCCATCTATAAATTTTCACCGATATGAAATTCATTGTGTCATTAAGTTTGCTCACTATAACATAAAAAAAAAGTTACGCAATTACTGATTAATACATTAAGAAATTATCTATAATTTTCAAAAAGTTGGATTTGACATAACCAGAATTACTTTTTGGTAAACTTACAGGGTTTCGATTAATATAAATAGAACTTCGATCCATCATACCAATAAACGATCTTTTTATGTAGGAAGCCTCGTCGGTGGTTTTCGAGAAAGTGAGTCGAGAATTTTCTTGTTACTAAACAAAGTGGTGAAAATATCACGAGGGTTACCGCCAGCTGACCTCAAACTTTTAAAGGCGGTGATGTGGTGATCAGCTCTGGAACCCAATTCTTTAGTATCACGAGTGATCATTTGTGATTTGAAATATTTAAAAACCTACAAATTATTTTAATCGCAATACTTATGTGAAAATAAACAATCACTAATTATTTTTACCATTCTTCACTTTTGAATAGAAAACCTGCGATTTTGAATATTGTGGTTGATATTCACCCAGTGATATTAAAAAAATGGACTTCTAATGGCCTAGCCGTATTCCAATTCACGGGGTTGGCTAGCCAACTGTTACATAAAAATACATTATTTGATTGTATCTATTATTTCGCGAGTCATTGTCAGGTTTCCTTTTTTCCTATCCTCGCTTACAAATATGTAAGTAATATGATGCCTTTTTGTAATATTTTGTGTTATTGATGATTAGAGCGGGTTTTTATTTTGACTAGATTGTTAATGAAAATAAAGAGGACTTACATTATGGATAACAATGATATTTAGACTACCAACTTTTGAAAATACTCCTTTCAAAGTTGGTAGAGATATCATCATCATAAAATCCCATGATAGGTCCACTGCAGGTAAAACGACGCGTGGTATATTTTGGAGCTGGCGCTGCTGCCCATCTTCCAGTTCATAATCCCTAAGTCGCCTCTTACGATACCCACGGGTATAAATGGGTTGGCACTATTCTGTGCCGGCACCACACGGATCGAGTAAAGTCATAGTAAGATAATAAACTGTAAGGCTGAGTTGCACCATCTAACTATTAATATCGATAACCAATTAAACACGTGTATTTGTCAAAGATAAATTGTCAGAGCCAATTGTAAATTATAAATTGTTAATTATAATTTAACTAGGTAAATTATAATTTAACAGCTTTGACAATTTACCAGCGACATAAACATATTTTTATTTTTAAAATTAGATGCAACTCAACCAATTATTTCTACTTACAAAAACTGCAAACTATTTACCATGGTATCTGTTGGCGCCGTAGCTACTTTTTCTTCCAGAGGTTTCCATTCCATTGCTGGGCGAATTTCCTGGTAGATGTCGGCCCACTGCCATGACGATAACAAACTGTTTAGAAAGAAGGCACCTAAAGTAGAATTCACTTTGATTTGGAAATGGTCCATAGATAAATTTAAAATCGTGAAATATTTTTCTGTCTATGAAGACCTAACTTGGACCCACAATTGCCAATCGATTGAAGTGGTAAAAATTCAAAGAAAGGCCTTAGAGTAGACTCAGCCAATACTTAATGGTTAATATTTTCAAAAATTGTCAATTTTTTAAATGCGACTTTTCTGATTGTTGTGAAGCCTAGATTAAGCCAAAAATTTAGAGTAAGAACTCTTTTTGGATAAATACTAATTAAACAGGGTGCTTTCCAGCACCTTTTTAAAGTTCAACTGGATGGCGTTGCTGATCATCGTTGGAAATATGTAAAATGGAAATACTGATACCAAACGGTCACCTACAAAAAAATATTAAGTCAGTTTGATTGCTAATGTCAAATATCTGATGTATATTTCCTTTTTAAAATATTTTATTTATTTTATTTTATAAAGCCATAAAAAAGAAATCACCAACAGTGATGACCGTGCCACCCATCGAAACTTAAAAAACGTAGTTGACAAACGTCGTGGAAAATTGTTTAATAAGCAGGTGGATTATCGCAAATAAAAACTCTTGAAAATATTTTCAACCTACCTTATACCTTGAGGGCACTAATATCGGCGATGAAAGTAAATCACTGTAACTATTAGCTACTAATTTGTCATCAAAATGAATGTTAACTTGACTATTAATCGTGCTAATATCTCATAAAATATTTTAACAGGCCCATTCCGCCGCAAGATTGCAGTTTTAGTACTTGCTAGTATTTACAACTCTTGTTACTCACCCACTTTTGTATGCAGATCGAATTTGTCCACAGGAACTGATTTTCAGTATAAAAATCCTGAAACCAGCAACCGGCAATTAGAAATCCTCCGTAATACGTCACTACTATCGCCACTTTAAACGTATTTCAAGTTCAAGTTTGTTTTTATTAACGAACCCACTTTGTGTGTGTTTTTTATACAAAGCGTGTAAATGTTTTGTTTCTATATTTGATTTTTAAATGCGCGTGCGACGGTTAGGGCGGGCGGCAGGCAGCCGTAGCTTCGCGTCGGACGGTTGACGCATGAAGCGGCCCGCGAAGCGAGTGACGCGAGTCGGTGCCGGGCTTCACACTGACTAATAACTCGAACTCAGCGACGGCAGTCGGCAATCCATATCGCCGTCCGCGCTAGCCGCCGCCGCGCCGGGCGCCGGGTCGGAGCTGAGCGCCGCGTAGGCGTATTGCTGCACCGTAACACCACCACCACCGTACCGCAACGTAAGCAACCGCATCAGCAGACACGGAATACATGCAACAAACAAACACACCTCGACTTGGGAATCTCCCCACGCTATCGTGCTGCACTCCTAAATGTAATAAAAACTAACTTGCTAGCCAGCGAACATGCGTGATACATAATTGTTGATAAGTGCAACAATTTTCTTGATCGGGAAAACGTAATCGTGGTATAAGCGTGTAGAGGCGAGTGGGGTACGCTGTGATTTCATTGGCGGAGCTCGGCCGTATATCGCCAATGGCGCGAGAAGGAGGAGCCTTGCTTAGTTGAATTTTGGCGCGACACATACTTGCCTCCCCTCAATTTTCGTAATTTTGGCTAACATGACTCAAAAATAGACCTAACACTGTGAAGAGTCGCGAACTTACCCCGGAACCTACCAATATGCTATACTCAATTTCAGCTCTTTCATTTCCTCTCATGTGAGTTCATGTTTCATGTTCATTTCGTTTAATTACCTACGAATTTCGCATTCAACAGACATTAATTTTACCTATAATCTCGTTGTTACTGATGAAAAGGAAAACTTTTTCTTTCTTAAAAATTCCAAGCGTTAAAAATATATTTCAAAAACTTAAAAAACAATTCAGTATCGATTTAGCTTGTCTTCCTCTTTTCTGAAACGCAGTCGGATTTTCGTTTTTTAATATAATTTATTTTACGTCAAATTATTCTCAAACGTTTGCTTAAACATACTCGTATAAGTTGTTTAATTTTTTTCAATACATTACAAAAAAGGTAAAAATTGCTCGTAAGTAGTCACATACCGAACTAATGCGATTTACTTACCTTTTTAGGGTTCCGTAATAAGGAACCCTTATAGTTTCGCCAGGTCCGTCTGTCTCTGTATCTATCTGCCCACGGATTAGCAAAGCTTTAATTTTGTGAGGATATAAGACACGCCGACAAAGTGATACAGTAAAACCGAGAAAAAAACATTTGGGTACAATGTAAAGAACGGACAAAAAAAATATTGTCGTCCCCATGGTGTGGGGTGTCGCTAGATAAGTCTTTTCTGTCACTAGATAGGTCTGTCTGTCCGCGGCTTAGCTCAGAGACCCTTAGTACTAGAAAGTTGGAATTTAGTATGGACATACATTTCATCCACGCCTACAAAATGGTGAAATAAAATCTTGAAAAAAAAATCGTTAGAGTTGCTGCAAGTACATTGGGGGTGATTTTTTTGTCTACCCCATTATACGGGGTGTTGTTAATTAGCTCTTTTAAAAACAATATGAGTCTTTATATATCATTTTTAGGGATCCGATACCAAAATGGTAAAAAAAGGAACACTTATAGTGCGACTTTGTCTGTCTGTCACACCAGTGTATCTCAACAACCACTCATGCTATCGAATTAAAATTTGAAATAGTTTTAGAATATGGTTGCCCAACTTAACTGCACATGAAAGAATAAAAAAAATATGATAATTAATGGAAAGGAGGCCCAATTATGGGGGTAATATTTCTAATTACGTTTTGTCGTTACTAGTTCGAATGGGATATAATATGAAAGGATTTTACTTGTACATTCTAAAATATATTTTAGTATTTTTTTACGACTCTTAGTTTTCAAGTTATGATGAAAAATGTCAAAAAAATTACCATTCCCCCTTATATCCGAAGTTTGTGAAAGGAAAAATCTGCATTTATTACAGTCGATAGAAATTTGTGCAAACAGCAAAAATAAAACGATCTTTCTAAGTTGCAAAGTTTTTAGAAGTCTTCAAAAAACCTTTACAAAGAAATTTATTTTGCGTTCTTTAAAATTGACTTTATCGCTTCCAAAAATACTACAGGTACATCGGGCGCGCCAGGCTGACGCGAACTTGACCGTTTTATTTTATTAAGAAATCCGTTTGCAAAATATGTCGAACATTTTTTTTGGACTCGAGTGACCATCTAAAACGTTGTCAATAGAAATGTGAAAAAATTTACCGAGGTAGTATGATATTAAAAAGGAAACTATCACAGCCAAGTAGACTTTACAGGTATTAACTATTAGAGCTCCCTATAGCAGAAAAACTGGAAATAATATAAATAGAAATAGCAACTGTGCGCTAGAACCTCGCTGAGCATTAGTAGTTAAAAAGTTTATGTAATGAAATACTAAATAAAAACCTGCTTTGCGATAAAAAAAAAAGTCCTAAAAAGCTATGGAACCCTACACTGCGCGTGGCCCGACACGCACTTGACCGATTTTTAATTATCATACATAACGCTGTTAAAAAAGTATTTTTATATTCTGAGGACAAAGTTATTCAAATTTGTTATAGGTAGGGATAGGGGTAGGGGTAGGGATAAGGGTAGGGATAGGGGTAGGGATAGGGATAGGGATAGGGGTAGGGGTAGGGATAGGGATAGGGGTAGGGGTAGGGATAGGGGTAGGGATAGGGGTAGGGATAGGGGTAGGGGTAGAAGTAGGGATAGGGGTAGGGATAGGGGTAGGGATAGGGGTAGGGGTAGGGGTAGGGGTAGGGATAGGGGTAGGGATAGGGGTAGGGATAGGGGTAGGGATAGGGGTAGGGATAGGGGTAGAGATAGGGGTAGGGATAGGGATAGGGGTAGGGGTAGGGATAGGGATAGGGGTAGGGATAGGGGTAGGGATAGGGGAAGGGGTAGGGGTAGGGGTAGGGGTAGGGGTAGGGGTAGGGATAGGGTTAGGGATAGGGGTAGGGATAGGGGTAGGGATAGGGATAGGGGTAGGGGTAGGGGTAGGGGTAGGGGTAGGGATAGGGGTAGGGATAGGGGTAGGGATAGGGGTAGGGATAGGGGTAGGGATAGGGGTAGGGATAGGGGTAGGGATAGGGGTAGGGGTAGGGATAGGGGTAGGGATAGGGATAGGGGTAGGGATAGGGGTAGGGATAGGGATAGGGGTAGGGATAGGGGTAGGGATAGGGTTAGGGATAGGGGTAGGGATAGGGGTAGGGATAGGGATAGGGGTAGGGATAGGGGTAGGGATAGGGGTAGGGGTAGGGGTAGGGATAGGGGTAGGGATAGGGATAGGGGTAGGGGTAGGGGTAGGGATAGGGGTAGGGGTAGGGATAGGGATAGGGATAGGGGTAGGGGTAGGGATAGGGGTAGGGGTAGGGATAGGGATAGGGGTAGGGATAGGGGTAGGGATAGGGGTAGGGTTAGGGGTAGGGATAGGGGTAGGGATAGGAGTAGGGATAGGGGTAGGGATAGGGGTAGGGATAGGGGTAGGGATAGGGGTAGGGATAGGGGTAGGGATAGGGGTAGGGATAGGGGTAGGGATAGGGGTAGGGATAGGGGTAGGGATAGGGGTAGGGATAGGGGTAGGGATAGGGGTAGGGATAGGGGTAGGGATAGGGGTAGGGATAGGGGTAGGGATAGGGGTAGGGATAGGGGTAGGGATAGGGGTAGGGATAGGGGTAGAGATAGGGGTAGGGATAGGGATAGGGGTAGGGATAGGGGTAGGGATAGGGGTAGGGATAGGGGTAGGGATAGGGGTAGGGATAGGGGTAGGGATAGGGGTAGGGATAGGGGTAGGGATAGGGGTAGGGATAGGGGAAGGGATAGGGGTAGGGATAGGGGTAGGGATAGGGGTAGGGATAGGGGTAGGGATAGGGGTAGGGATAGGGGTTGGGATTGGGGTAAAATCTTGATAAAAAAAATTCTTAGGTTACCACACAGGGAATGAATATTTTTTTTCCCTTACTCCATAGTGTGGGGTGTCGTTCTTTAAATATACGTATGGTGAGTGTACACAGATAAATTTTCGATTTAGGGATCTATTTGCGAAATATATAGCTATAAAAAGCGATGTTTTTTGTTTGAGGCAAGTAACCCTCCCCCCCTGCCAGCTATACGGCTGTTATTAGAAATGTGAATAAAATCACAGTATTAGCATATATGAGGAAATTAAAAGGAAAACTATCACAGCTAATTTAGCTTTAGAGGTTTGCAAATTAGTCAAAAATATTGTTTACAAGGAAATATTTAATAAAAATATTTATAAAAAAGTAATAATCTACCTAATATTTTCTTATTTATTCTGCAAGGCAAATATGATGATTTGGTGTACAGGGTTGAGTGGTCCGATAGGGCAAAAGTTTGGAGCAACGGATTGGAGTGCTATAGGCTACTTTTTACAGCGGCAAAATATCTCTTCCTATGGGAAAA